>VOPJ01005640.1:46067-134127 GCA_014673585.1 Semibalanus balanoides
TGGCTACGCGCCTGGGACCAGACCAGGACCATTTTCCCAAGTCATCTCCCACCAGGCTCCTCCAGATCCACAGGGACCATTTATGTGCGGAAAAGTCTTTCTGTCTCAATCTTGCTGCTTTCAAACCATTTGCACTATTACCAGTTGTTTGTTACAGTTGGCACAGATGTATAGGTAGGTACAGTTATTATTTTGATATGTACTGTTGAGTGTTAAACGCCACCGGTCGTCGTGATTTACCATCTGAGGCTAATCCATATTAAAAACCATCTTAATTTTAATACTTTTATCATACCGAGCGGTGCAACCAGGAAAAAGGTTACCTGATGCTTGGCTTCAATAACATCCTGGTTCCAATATGAAAATGTCGTTTTCCACTACCTCAAATTAGCTTTTCACGCCGGGCGTCACATCGGTGACCATCATCATAACGAAGCTATCGCCTTTGTCTTCGGTTCGTCTTGACGCTGAATTTAATTAATATACCTTTTTTATCCTCTTATCCTCTACATGGCCCATGCCGCCTTGATTTTTTGGGGTTTTATCAGACAAACCAGAAAACATGTGTTCGGCGTTAACTAGCGAAATACCTATTATAACATGAAAATATACATTAAAAATGCTGCAAAGGCTTAAATACACACAAACAAAAGAATAGTTTTTTTTTGTCATTTTAGCCGATCCCTCAATAATTATCGGTGATGCACTCTTGCGATTTGGTATGAGATAAATGTTATTATTATTTATGTGTATATATGCCACTGAACACCGCGTTTCTGTGTTTTTTAAACATTTCTTTTCTTCAAAAAAGTGTTTTTTACAGAAAAATCCAGAAAACTGGACTTTTTCCGAGAAAAAAGGTGTTTTTCTCCAGCCCAAATCCGCTGAGAAAAATGGGGTACCTTTTTGCCACGAAAAGTTTGCCCCCCCCCAAACCGAGCGGCTGAATCCGCCCCTGGCTGTTGTATGATTATTGCACTTTGCTTTCATTTCTTTTAGTTAATGCAGGCACTGTCAAACCTTCCTCTAACCTTTAACAATAACGGTCTGAATTCTAACATGACTTACTAGTGAATTCTTATTCCACCAAACCTGTTCGACAGTGCCATTCATAACTATGTGATGTTTTTCTACATTTTTTTTTTTTTTTAGTGCCAGCCTTCATGATTTTGTAATACATTACCGGTCTGACTCCGGACAAGCTAATGCTTTGGTATGACCCTGATACACGGGAGGCGGCAAGGCAGCATTCTTTCCGATGAATCAAACCAAACCTATTGATGAAGCATGGAGACATACCGCCTCGGTGAACCTTGCCTCAGCGTCACCGGAGCGCGGTTGCATGGGCGTGGAGCAGGGACTATCATGGGCTGGGTGCACCCATGGGTGCCCATTCAATTCTTCCAAATATCTGGGTTGGTATGCATTTTGTTTTTCATGTACTGGCGGGCTGGGTATGACATTTTTGAATAGTCGCTAGAAGTTATTGTACTACAACCAATTTTCACCAGTAAATATGTTTTTATATGATATAGGACACTTAAACAATAGACTTTGCAATAATATGACACAATAAATCGTGGTTAGTATAGGGCAGTAAATTTTTCTTAACCAGTCTGATCATAGATCGATCAATAGGATATGCTGACCGCAAAGTGTTTTCGATAATCTTCAAACACAGCAACACCCAGGGCCTAATATATTCTCGTTAATATTAATGAAAGTCAACATGTTAAGGGTAATGTGCAATTTTGTGAAAATTGTTATCTGCTTATCTGAATGGCCCAATGGGCATTGGTATCATATATTAATTGTAATGGGACCGGTCTGGGTCTGGGCTGATGTTCATGGGTTTCGGCTGGGTTGGGCTTGGGGTTTGGGCACCCATGATAGTCTCTGGCGTGGAGGAAAATAAAATGATGTAACTTGTGCACAACTCTCTAATAGAAGCATGGTGACTTTTCTTGTGCATTTTTATGGGCGCCATGCAGGGCTGCGGAGTCGGAGTCGGAGTCGGTCGGAGTCGGTTATTTTGGCCGGAGTCGGAGTCGGAGTCGGAGTCGGTAAAATTTTATCGACTCCGTCTCCGGCTGTTAGTTATGGGCAGTAAACGGGCAAATTACTTTTCATGCGCGTTTATTAGGATTTTTAGTGGACCTTCGGTGACGATGACTAAAGTTAATGCCCCTTAAATTTGCTTAGCTTTGATTCTGTTATTATATGCCGTTTTTTAAATAATGAGGTGTGTAGAGTGGGTACTACAATAAGCTAGATAGGACCCAGATAGGACTAGATAGGATGTGATGTCGGATACAAATTCAGAGAAACGACGATCATTTTACCAACTATCATGGTAAATAAATTTGTAAAAATAGAATGGTTTATAAGCGTCGTGTAGTTTGCGCACGTGAGTAAGACATTAGCCGTTTTCACGATGGATTATTTTGCGCGAAATGTTTTAAAACATTTTCAAATGTTTTAAAATGTTTTAGTAGTAGCCGTTTTCACGATGGACTAATTTGCAAAAAAAAGTTTTAACCCTCGCCCTACGGGACCTAAGCGCGAGGGTTAAAACATTTCTCGCAAATTAGTCCATCGTGAAAACGGTTACTACTTAAATATTTTAAAACATTTTAAAATGTTTTAAAACATTTCGCGCAAAATAATCCATCGTGAAAACGGCTATTGTCCCATTAAATAACTGTATTGAACTCTTAAGCATTGCTTGATATCATTAACCATGCTGGTAGTGTAACGATACATCAATTTTTCGGCTTCAAGAATGTTAAAATATGAAATGATAAAATAACTATATTTTTCATTAAACTTTTTTTTCCATTAAATGAGCGCTAATCTCGTTTTCCCTTTAACCCTATTCCCTGCGGGGGGCAGATTCTGCCCCCCCAGTAGTTTTTCGCCAGCCGCCTCTGAACCGTTACGTTTATCGTCTTCAAACTTTCGGACTTTTCCTATATATGAATGACGCGTGTTCTGTGAAAATTTTGAAGAAATCGGCCCCGCAGAGGCGGCTCCAGGGTCATGTTTTTGGGAGGTCGTTTCGAATGCAGGTGTGCGTCGCATACTTCCTTCGTAGTTTGCGGTGGAATACAAGCGTCAGAAACTAAGTCGATGTTTTGGACATTATACATAATTAGATTATACATATTTTGGGGCAGAGGCGAACTCAGGTACATAAAATGGGAGGCGATATTCTCGCGTCAACTTAGGCCCAACTTCAAATAAGCAAAGATTATAAAAGAGTGCCGTTCCGCACACGATGGTTGCCCCCGACCCCCACGTTGTTTACAGCTGAATCCGCCTATGTGCACAATTTTGTTACTTTAACAAAATAACAAGCAAAAAAGCCCACCATGTGACGTTTCCCACGTCCCCAAAACACTAAGGAAAAACACATATTTGTTATCCAAAAATGACCCCATTTTTTATACCTGAGTAGGCATATGATTTATTTTATTTTTGTCTCTTGTCCGCTTTCAGACTTAAAGAGAACCATGGACTATTGGAAGCTCAAAAACATTTTTTGCATGGTAATTGATCAATCACAGGCCACTAATGACCTTATTCAAAAAACAACCCTAAATTTTCGTATTTTTAGCCCTTGGGTCCCCCATTTTGGAACAAAAGAGGCAAACCTTTCGGGGTCCAAAAAAAGAAATATTTTGTTCACGACGAATTCATTGGGTTTTGCTTACATCGAATCGGCCGAGCGGATTTTCTCGAGATCTCTGGGGGGGGCAGAAATCTGCCTCCCACCTCACGCAGGCCTAACGGTAAAATTCTGGCCGCCCGCAGGGAAATACGGTTAAGTGGGATTTTTGCAGGTGATAACTTTTTTAATATCTGCTAACAAAGGCCCAAGTAACCAAGGTCATGTAACCTTCGCCCTTGGTTAGGGGTCATTTTGACCCCCCAACAAACGGAAGGCTTTTGAGAATAGTCGGGAAGACACCAAGCCGCGCAGCGGCGATAAATTTAGCGTACCTGTAGGGCACAAATTACCCACATTCATGGGTGGATCCAGTGGTTGGCTCGAGTCAGTTTGGAGAGGGGGGGGGGTGCAAAACCCAAAACGTATCGCACATTCTGAAAACTCGTCGGTTTCGTTTGCCGCATGTATCAAGTAACTGTTTCAAAACAAACTTTGCTTGGTAAAAAGATGCCTATAATTTTATATTATAGCATATAGGAATATGTGTCAAACTTGCACCAATTTTGGGGTGGATTGGGGAGGGCATGACCCTTGCCCTCCTCTGGAACCGCCTCTGCCCACATTGCGATAATTTTTTACCCGCTAGTCGCTTCAGGTCAGGTCGAAAATGACCTTACCTCCAAAAATGTTCTGGTAGTGCCAAAGCTACAAATTTTGGACTAATTATTTAATACTCAAAGGATGTTATCAGCAAATAAGTTACCTACAAATTGTATAGGTATCTAGGTTATGTCGGTGATCTAAGGTCAGATCAATTTCTTCGGGTCCTGACAACCTATAAGTCAGTGGGAAAATATAGAAACGCTTCCTATTCAAGGAAATGCATTACATCGGGTCAATTCGTTCAGGACCAAATTATGTTAGCTCATTCATGATGATCAATGTGCAATTGTTGCTCAGTAACCATTGCAATATCAGCTGAGGTCACCTGAGGTCACCAACACTTTTTGCCGATAACTCATAATGAAAAAGAGATAGAGACAATAGATTCGAGACGCGTCTAGAGTCTAGACCTAGACCTAGAGCGTCTATACCTACCTGGGTCAATAAATGACCTTGACCGGAGGTCAAATTTTGAACTTGAACTAATCCGAGTATTGTGATTGTGAATTCGAAGCGTCCTGATGAGACAAACAGAACGTTGATACTATTATCCCATCTTCATTAGTTTAGTTATCCACGAAAACTTTCTGAAAGGGAAACGCCAGAGTGTGCTTTGGTGACCTCTGGAGCCTAAGCTATTGACATGAGCTAAAATTTGAGGGCACCAAAGGCGACTATATTTTTTCCAGAGTTTCCTTTTGTGCTACTAGCTATCATAGTTTCCGAGATATTCTAGGTTTTCTGGAGCAAAGTTCTAACATTGGAAATGCTGTCATTTGATAACCTCTGGTGACCTTAATATTGAACCTGAGCCCCGCCCACCAACAGACCAAAATGGCTCAGATTGGTCTTGTAAGGTTCAACACCTTTTTCGAGTCTTTCTAGCTCTTTTCGTTTTCGAGTTAATGGGGTCGTTTCGACCCCCCATTGGGGCGAAGTTGTTTTGAAGGCCCACCCGGGCGCGAGTCAAAGGTCGGAGTCGATCCCGGAGTCGGAGTCGGAGTCGACTCCAGAGGGTCAGAGTCGGAGTCGGAGTCACCTGAAGACTGATCGACTCCGCAGCCCTGGCGCCATGGACGCCATGTGACCTTCGCCGTCGGAGTGCCCTAAAACACCAATCATCTTCGTATCTTGAGCATTTTGAAGCCTTGTCATTTCAAGAGTGCCATGTCAAACAGCTCATCGAACAATACTTTCTATTCAGAACTAAATGTTTATTAGCTACTGCACGGAGACAATACACGAATTTAAAGCAGCAGGTAGATTCATAATATAACGTATTTCACGTAACATGGTTTAGTGCATGCGTGGCATAGTCAAATATAGGTGATATAGCAGAGCTAGGTTATATTATATAAGGTATGTAACGCTAATAAGCATAGCATGTTTGCTACATTCAGCGTTAAAGGAAACAGTTCACCTTTATACAAACCCAGAAGAGCTCAGAAATTGTTGAGAGAAGCTAGAAATTATCTATCATGTTACTAGAATGTCATAAAAATATATATTTACGTGGACAAAGCAAATTACAATGTCAGTTATTTGGTTCTAGTTCGTATTTTTTCCTGTGGAAGTTTTGGCCGGGAAGTTTTGACGTTGGAAGTTTTGCATTAGAAGTTTTGACGTGGAACCCATGCAAGCAGACAATTAGGATAATAAATGATACATGAGGAAGGGAAAGGACACTGTATCGGATTACATGATCACTGGCGCTCTTCCCTTCCCGAAGTTGGTATCCTCGTTCGTGTGCCTACATATATTTTTACTGGCCTCAATTAATCACCAAAAGCGAATACACGACAATCTGAATATTACCCAACACATAATGAGCTAGATTAATCATATAAATCTGCATATAATTGACACCACTTTTCGTTTTCTTGCATTATCAATTGCACCAAAATAGTTTGATGAATTTCAAATAACTTAATAGTTGTATTCACTTAAAAATATAAAAAAATGGAAATAAACATACAAAACTTTTAGGCCAGTGGTTCCCAGCCCTCCCGACTCAATAACCCCCTTTCTGCAGTCAGAGGAGGCCATTACCCCGACCTTCAAAATTGATATCGATTTATCCAAAAATAGCGTTGTTTACCAGTGTGCTCATTGGACCTGTTAACAAACTTCCATTGTAGCGTCGCAACTTGCAATAAAAATAAAACTGAGAGCGCTCATTTGTTTATTATCTTTTCTTCACGAATTTATCAATTCTGGGCTTCACTGCCGACAAGGAGCACCAAATATAATGACCCTATCTTATTTTGCGAAGCTTCGTCGCATTAACTCTTAGTTACTTTCCTGACGTTGGGCATCCACAGCATCAGCAAACGCTTTGACAAAGTCAATCGTGTTACCGATATATCTGTCAACTAACGGGTGTGCACTTAATATCTGGACAAATTTCAATCTCCCATAACTTCTGTGTATTTCAACATATCCAGACCAAACTTAGCCTGCACATAGTCACATTCAACAACTAACTGCAGCCACTAGTGGAGGTCGCTGCTGGCCCCGTGACGGTTTGCAGCCCGTACAATCTCTCCCACCCGCGCCATCATCTTGCGCGGCACCTCCGGGTCCATTTCGCGAAGCACGCGGCGGATCTGTTTCTTCAGATTTGGATCGCTTCGGGATTCCCATCCTCCCTTGTACACTTCCTGCTTCATGCAGCCCCAGAAATCCTCAATGGGCCTCATTTGGGGGACATTGGGGGGATTTTCCTCGCGGGGGACATGTGGCACGTGCGCACGCTCGAGGAGATCCAGTGATTTACGCGCGTAGTGAGCAGCTGCGAGATCTGGCCAGAACACATATCCACCACGGGGGTAATGGTGTGTCAGATATGGGAAGAGCACCTTCTCAAGACATTGCTCCGGTATAACGTGCCCATTGACATGGCCCGACTGGGAAAAGATACGGGCTTGGAGCCCCTCGCGGAGAGTATGGGTGACCCAACACCAGAAGTTTCCCGGGGGAACTTGCCGACGGGTCGATTTTTTACATATTCTGGGACATCTCCTCCCGTCCAGCATATGAATCCTGGTTACAAGGTATTTCAAGAGCCCGTCGTAGGTTGAAATACACTTTCATCGTCCATAACCACGCCCAATTTCGCACTGCCAGATTGAGCGTGCCCCGCCAGTCTGCGTACCGTGTTTTCTGTCTTTTCAGCTGCTCCGGGTGGCTGTTTGGCCTTGGCCTTTTCCGGGTCCAATGCCTTCCTCCTTGAGGATTTTCCTCGCGTAGCTAGGGGATATCCCAAAGCGCCTGGCCAGAAGAGGAGGACAATGCCACGCGGTTACGGGTGGCGGGTGAAGAGGGCCTGCCCTCTTTGAAACGGGACATCTTGACCAAGAATCGAAGTATTGTCGAATGCTTCTGTCTCAACATTTTCCTCTTTCCTCTCAAGGTTTCTCATGATGGCTTTACAACATTACACGGTTGACCTCGGCTACCCCATTTCACGGAAATGGGCGACAACTTTGCATTTATGAAAATTGGGGTGATTGCACAAATTCCGCCAACTATATTTTGCCGAGTGTCTTGGTTAAGGCTTCAACCATGATGAGTGAAAAGTTATGCATAGCAACAACATTTTTGCATCACGTGCTATACATATAGGTCCATCACCAAGCCAAGTTTTGTATCGGAAGCTTTTTCATTAACGGAGTTATGGTAGTTTAAAATTTGTCCAGATATTAAGTGCACACCCGTTATCTGTTTTTTACGCTCTTCCAGCGACTGTTCGGCTTGACGTGGCATGCTTCCTTCTTCTCCTTCCCTTCGATTTGAAGCACTCTCAGGCTGGTCGTCACCAAACAAGCCAGCTGAAACATATACAAATATATGAGCATTTTCTTGTCCGTCACATTTGCCAGGTTATTCACGTATTGACTAATTTAGACAATTTTTATTTTTTATTTTACTATTTTTATTATTATTTGTTATATTTTGTATTTGTATACTATTTACTATTTAAGACTAGTTATATTGACTATTTTAGAAACGCGCCGTGCCTAGGGGTTGGTCGTTTAGACGCCTCGTCCATTTTTCTCAATGATAACAGAATAACTGCGGCTCCACCATTTCAGCACAGGTATTCGGGCATCAATTACACACATTGTGTTCAATTTTTAACCTCTGGTCATCTCAGGTCAGGTCAACAGACCAGGTTCGGATGGAGTTTCCTATTCAAATGGTGGGGCAATTCCTCCACCAGCTTTGAGTATGGCCCTACCAACTTTTGTCTGATTTGAAGGTTTCTTGAAGTTAAAATATACATTTTTTACCTTAAAACATGCACAAATTACGTATTTTATGTAAAGTTAAAGATTTCCTGGCGTAAAATTGCAAATTTTCACCATTACTACACAAAACATTCAAGCAATATTGCATTTTTCCCCACCAAATTTTTCTGAAAAGCTCCACCTATGAGACCAGGTCACGTGACAGCACCTGCAAATAGTTTGTGGTCGTCGTTCAACAGTCACAGTTTTTGTCCAATCGGTTCAAACTTACAGGATTAAATTATATAATACGTACAGTCTGTCTCAAAAGTATCGCTATACTGTCCGTCTTAAAAGTATTGCACATACTGGCCGGGCTCACACCGGGCCGCCAGCCGCATACCAACAAGTTTAACCCTATTCCTTGCGGCTACAGCGAAATTCTAGCCGCAATGAATAGGCTTAAACTTGTTGGTATGCGGTCCATCGCCATACTGTCCGGTGTGAACCCGGACAGTATGGCGATGCTTTTGAGACAGACTGTACATACAATTCGTACATGTCAATATTTGTAAATATCGTTGACCAAAGGTCATGTCAATTTAAACTTCCAATTATGTCAATGGGAAAATATACAAATGATTCCTTTTCAGAAAATATGGGTTGGATCAGATCAATTATTGCAGTCACAGGGGCGGATCCAGGGGGACAATCCGTCCATGCTCCCCCCAAGCGAAAAAGGGTGGGGCCAACATATATTTACCCCCCAAGGATATCAGTGAATACCCACATTATACAATACGGACTGATTTGGTACTATTTGGTATTACAATGGTGAGTCTGGAACACGAGGAAAGATAACAATTTATCGTTAAAATAGCTTTGAAGCAGTCAAAATCCAGCTATTCACAATACAAAACTGAAAAAATCGCGCCGCTTCGCGGCATCACACAAGTTCCGAAATTGCTTACACAAATGAGGTAAATAGGCAAATTGATTAAATTAAGTGTCTGGCAGAGTCTCTCCTTGACGGTAATTCCTGGCCCCAGGGCCACTTTAAACAACATTAATCCTCGCCTTACCGTTTCTCACCTTCCCCGTACGGGGGGGGGGCTGACAGGATCCTCTGGTAACTTCCAAACCAAACATCATATGGCAACGCGGTAAAAACCTGTATGCTGCCTTTCATATGAGGAATCTAACGGTATGCATTTTCAGGTTTCAGGTCATTGGGTGAACTTCCAGGTGACCGTCAAGTGAATGACCTCGACTCGATCACGTCAAGAATAGCGTTTTTTCAGTCAGAAAACAAACCTCAAAACTAAAAATGGATAAATGTACATAAAAAGCATGACCAGAGACCCGTTTCGACTCAGAAATACAGAACATGTATTTATTTGTTGGTATCTGGTCAAAATAAGTCCAAAAAAGTGATAAAAATGACGTCATGAGTTTCGTTCACTTATCACTCAATCGCAAATAGTCATTGCAAGTCATTGCTTTGAAATTTGGTTTGGGTATTGCCCACATTTAGTTTTCTCACTAATCTTTCGGTTTTTCAAAATCTTTGAAAATTTTGGTGTTAAGTGATTTTTATTTATTAGTTTTTAGGGTTAAAAAAATCGGAAATCCGAGTTGGCCTTTCATAATTAAAATAACATTTTCGATCTTTGTCGCTTTCTGTTAGCAATTTGCTGCAAAACTCTATTTTCTACGATTTTTACCATATTTACCGTCTTTCTACCAACAATAATCGGCACTTAAACGTCATTATCTCCCAAATGACTGAACCAACTCTAGTGCAATTTTGCCGGCATATCTATAAATGTTGTCAACTCAGCTACTTTTCGGGTCGCGAAGCTAAGCATTTTTTCATAATTTTCTAGCTGGGATTCCAAATTCGTTACATTTCACGCTAATAAGCATAAGATGAACTATCTATTGAGTCCAAAAATGGATATATTATGCTTGTTTTATATAATTTATGCGGCTTTCTTTATGGGAGGCGGGGAGCCTCATCGCTACTGCTGTGACAAAACTGGCGCAAGTAGACAATCCGACCAGTACTTCCGACGTGTTTCATGCACAGAGGAAAGAGGCTTCCAGTACATAGTTACCTTGTTAAGTAGGACAATTTTGCTATAAATATGTCTTTTATAAGCATTAACTGTTTATTATGTGCAATAAAATTTTATCCATGATGAAAGTTTCCGTGCGTGGGGCACCATTGAAAGAAGAATACTCAGTCATCGGTAAACAATATTTCAAGAATGCAATATATCATTTTGTTTTATGACATGTAGATTGATTGGTCTTCTTTACTGTATTAAAATACTATCCATCTTTAATTTTTCAACTGATTTCTTAGACTAAAATAATGAAATTATCACATAATGTATTACATTTTAGTGTCTGGCAGGAAGTGTGCAATATGTGTGCTACCCATGCCTTGAGTTTACTGCTTTGGTTAAGATCCCCTGCTTCTGGTGCTCATTTTGGTCACGCACTGGCGGATCCATAACCTGGGCTTGGGGGGGGGGCTAAAATTCAAAAGGTTTCATCAAATTCGAAAAACTCATCGAATTTGGCTTCCTTGTACCTTACTGAACGGTTTAAGACAAATATGCCTTTGTAAAAGTTTGTTAGATTTCCCTCTACAGTGGAATATATGTCAAATTTCGTCAATTTCAGGCAATATGGGGGGGCTAACGCCCCTGCCGCCACCCTGGATCCGCTAGTGTGGTCACGTGACTCAATCCGCAACCTTATCTGTAAGAATCTTGGGCTGGGGAAAGGACCATCATTCCATCACGTCAAAAATCGAATCGTCAGTTAAACGGACGTTTTCAGGTTCATACAACTTCTCGAATAAATATTACCACATAAAGCGGAACAAATAGCATGATATTATTAGAGGAAATCGAACACTTTATTATTGAATATTATATGACCGATTTTGACTCACCTTGATTTAGCATCCAGTCCACCGCCTGTCGGGCCGCTCCAATTTTGCTCGAGGTCTTATAGGCAATTGTACGTCTGTCATCGCGCCCCTTTTTTACCCAGTACTCGTGCTTCTCTATCAGAGTGTTCATAAACTCCTCAAGGTCACGGTTATTTCCTGGATTCCGCTTGACCGCCTTGATAAGGTCGGTTACCGCATCCAGAACGTCATCTTGGCGGATGATCGTGATGGTGCGCTTGCGACCGTCGATGTAGAAGGTCATCTTACATTCCTCTGGAGGTGCGAATGGGGTCCGGCGTTTTAGCCCTTTCCTGTCGGTCCGTGGGGCCCGGGCTGTCCTAGGAGTATCCAGAGTGCGAGGGGCCCGAGCCCGAGAGCTCCGACGCAGTGGTATATTTTCCTTCGCATGACCTGGTAATGGAGGGTAAAAATTCATAGTTAGATAAAAATGTTGTTAGGAAAATTAATATTGAATTTGATTTACAAATTATTGTACCTACTTCACCTACTTGGAAGTTAAAACAAATAGTGTTTTGTAATAAATAAGCAATTATTTCCAAGGCAATTTAATTATATTCTAACTACAATGTCTGTAAGATGAGGTGACGAGAGACCAAAGTTCCATACAAAAATGAAGAGAGAACAATTATTTGGAACTAGAAAGTCCAGAAAATTGCCAAAATTCCTAGGCTGATCCAACGGGTCTGAGGTATTTGAGTGGCCGGAGTGGTCCGAGTGGCCGGAGTGGTCCGAGAGGTCCTAGACGTACCAGATGGTCCAGCGGCAGGTCCAGGGGGTCCAGGCATGGAGATGGCTTGCTGTCTGGCAGCAATCTGCAATAGGGTGTGTCATATCAACAACTTGTTTCTCAGTTAACATCCTTCCGCTGATTTTCCTTGTCCCTGTGTCCACTGAAGCCCATTGGTGTGATTATTTTTGCCCTGTATTTAAAATTTGAGCGGCGAAGCCGGAAACAATTTGCATGTTTTCGGTGGCGCCCGGCGTTGCAGTCTCCATGCAAGTAGATGTAACGCATACGGTCACACTAACACCAGTCGCGCGAGCAATCATCGGCGTGATCGGCCCGTGGCGACCGACACCGTTTGGTGGTTAAAATTAAATCGTCATTTCTGGTTTAAGGGGAATTTCGATGCAATCGTTGGTGGACTTCATAATTTGAGACGGTTTTACGGTATTACATATGTTGTGGCCTCTTTCAAAAGGTTCTTCGCTGACAGCTCTTGGCTGTTGCAAGGTCAGCTCGGGCGGGGAGAGGGAAATGAGAGCGCGGGAGGACGCGCTAGCAAACTGGCACGCAGCACGCACGCATGTGACGAAGGGCGTGCCAGTTTGGTTTCGACTGCAGCGTGAGTTCATTTTGAATCCGAACATCCGTCCAGCAGTGATGCCTTTGCGTAGCAAGGAAAACAAAAATCAATCGGATCTCCTAGCATCTTACCGGTAAATCACGGATCACCTGCCTGCGAACAGAGACGTTGTGGATTACAAACGGCTGCTGGCAGGAGAAACACAAAGTGAGCGCACAACTTCTGCACGTTACGTAAAACGGCAGAGCGGTAATTGCAATACCTATGGTCGAGTGGGGGTATACCCATTAGGGTAAGTCGAAAAAAAATAAAATTGGAAATTAAAAAACGGGGGTGCGGAAAAGATGAGGTGGTCAATTCTGAGTATAAAGCAACTTTTGTTTTGAAAAAAAATCAAAAATGTACCTATTCAAAATTTTGAGTTTGTAAAAGCTGTTTTGACCCAAAAACGCAAAAAACAGCCTTTTCATTAGACATTTTAAAACGACAATCCTTTATATTTTATGTTCAGAAACATAGCCATAATACTTTGACAGAACCCAGAAAGCAAATTCAGTCCACCACGTAAAACGAAATGCCATATATGTCCATATTCCAATGTAGAAGGGAATATAATAAACGTTTACAAGGGCACTTTTGTTTTAAACCGTTCAATAAGGTACAAGGAAGCCAAATCCTACCAGTTTTCCCAATTCGTTGAAACATTTTGAAATTTAGCCCCCTCCAAATCGCCTGCAGCCCACGTTCTGGAACCGCCAGTGACTGAGTCACCTTCACTAAAAATAGCAATTGCAGCGATGTCGACAATGATGCACAGAGCACAGATCACGAAAATGGGCATTTTATGACCAAATCACTCATCATTATTTAACACCCCCCCCCTCCCCGCTCAATAACTTTTTTGAAGCCAAATAGGGAACCTTAACTATTTGAGCACCCACAATCATTTTGATAAAACCACACCCCTGTTTGTATTCATCATTCCTTGTCCACGTATATGGCGCCAGTCATGGCTCATGACTCATGACTTATGACTAATGATTCAAGATTTGGTTTCAGTACGATGAAAGACAGGCAGTACCACGCTCCATGACTCGAATTGGGATCACATCAATTCTGCAATTCATGCACATCAGTCAACAATCCCCATGGCTCACGCCGCTGCGGCCGCTCCAAACCCTCACGTCA
This sequence comes from Semibalanus balanoides, assembly GCA_014673585.1. Classification (NCBI taxonomy): domain Eukaryota; kingdom Metazoa; phylum Arthropoda; class Thecostraca; order Balanomorpha; family Balanidae; genus Semibalanus; species Semibalanus balanoides. The sequence goes on from VOPJ01005640.1 coordinate 60,111, forward strand.
CGTCCCTCCCTTTGTCCATCACTCCCCCGGCCCCCATCCTTTCCTCACGCTGCCTGCTACTTACTTTCCGGATATATCTGGATTCTGGACGTTGCGCTTTACAAGTCGGTCACTGCGTTCGCGGCCAGTCTGCCCTGCTGCGTGCTGGCAGCGTCTGGTCACGAACGGTGCGACCCAAGATTCATTCACTAAAAGCGCGACCTAACCCTACACACTTGACACTATTCAATATCACGCTGCACTGTTGCGCGGTTACTTTGAACACTGTTGCGGCGGCTGCAGCCGTTGTCCCGCCGCCACGGATGACAATCGCGGCGGGGGTGACGTCAGCTACGTCGGCGCGAGGTGCAAACAGCCCATTGGAGGGTTTCAGACGTGCAGACTCGTGATGTCATTTTCCCGAAATTTCCTGGCCAAAACCGATCCAATACCAAACAGCAGGCATTTTGGTTGTGCAGATATTGACCGATTTTTGTTGAGGCCAAAAATATACAAGATTTTACCGATTTTCAAATCTAGTATCCTTATTTATACTCACTGGCAAAATAGCTTTGTTAACATCATAATTCATAAAACGCACATGTACAGTTTCCAAAAAGACATTATAATTGTGAATAAGGAACTAAATACATTTGCAAAGAAAAATAGTGGATGCCGCAAGCAAGACCAAATAAATTATCGATAAGTAATTTAATTTCGGGCAAATTGTGTATCAAATTGTTGGATAGAAATAAGAATGCGTAAAAATGTTACAAAAAAGTGATTTTCTCAGATCAAGCTGACCGAAAAGTGTCCAAAAATTGATAAGCCTGACCGACCGATTACCAAATCGGTCACACAACTTTTTCGGTTATCGATTGACACCACTAGTGCAAACTAAAGGTGCCGAAAATCCTAAATCTTCGATCACAGCCAAGTCACAGCCACGGAATGAGCTGGCAAGTCACAGCCTTAGTCACGGCGCCGCAATGTTAACCCCATGGCGCTGGTCTGGCCAGTTGCCAGCCACAGCTTCAGTCACGGCCGTGACTCGCTGGGATGCTGGGACCAGAATTTTGCAGCTCTAGTGCAAACGTGCAGTCAGCTGCGCCGGCGCGAGGTGTGCACGGCTCGTGGGAGGGTTTGCTGTCGCACGCTCATGAAGAAGCGACTGACAGATTTTTTATTTACGGCTTCTGTCAGTATGACAATCCACTTCAGTCAGTCAGTATGTGAAGTTAATTAGGTCTCTGATAACCTGTTTATATATATCTATATGTGAGACGGCAACTTACAAGTGGTAAACGAGGTCTGCATGCAGGCAGAGCTGCACAAATTGTCCGAGCTGTCTCCTACACGATTTCAGCCAGTAGCCATCTGTCTCGTCAATATTTTGTTTTGCTTATCAAAGCCATGCTCAATGCAGAATTGCTTGCCTTTGTGCATGTATGGTGTAAATTCCCATTATATTTTGCAGTCAAACATGGTTGATAGCGCAGACGTACCTTTTATGCAGCTTTAAATATAAATAATACACAAAACATAACGACGCTGATCAAAATCACACCACAATCACACATCAAAACCACAAAAAAACACCATTTTTGGAACATGGTGGAGCTCTTGATTGACAAGACAATTATCATGTAGGTATCAGATCCCATGTTGTAGGGGGCAGGGGCCCGCTCAAAAACAAGTGACCGAAATCCGCGAAGTTGTCTAAAAAACAGGTGGGGCCCGCACACAAGAGGGCCCGCTCTGAGGGCTCTGACCCCCCCCCCCCGAAATGGAATCCTGCGTGCGCTACTGTCGAGGAGGCCTGCACACGTGACCTATGAGAACGACCATGCTGGTTACTGATTTGTAGCCAAAACGTTCGTATTTTGCCGTCATTTTTTACACCTACAACTGATTGAAGTGGTTTTACTTTCAAATTATCGTTTTAGCAATAGATATTTCCCAGTAGCCGCTACCGTCTGGAGTCTGGACGGTCAGCACAGTGCAGAGAAAATTCCGGAAATATAACGAATTGCGTGAGCTAGTTTCAGGGTGAAGCCATGTTTCAGTGATCACAGCAGGGGTGGAACTTTATATCTCTTGGGGAGGGCCCGAGCCCCCCCCCCCCAATGATACGAAATTTTAATATTAGGTCCCTATGGCGTTGCATGGGTGGTAAGAACTGAGTTAAAAAATCTATCAAATTAACATAAGCCCCCCCCCCCCCCCGCCGAGCGATTTCATAAGAGAGTTTCGCACCTTGGATCACTACAATATCACAAACTTTAATAATTGTCATCATGACGATGTTCTAAATCATTAGGTTTTAAACTAAAATGTTCAAACGCCAGAATAGATAAGGCCCCGTATGTCCGCAATCGTAACCATGCGTTGGCGTGTCGCTTCCCGTTTCGTTATCGGCGACAGTCTTACCCAGGATGACTGGACCAATGGCAGCGCCTTGACAGCATCCGGTTTAAAACAGAGGGTGGGCAGAGTGACGACAGGAACGACAGGGGGAGGAGAGGGGGCAGCGCCCCCCCAACTTTTTATCGAGGAGGGGGCGTCGCCCCCCACCCCTCCCAACTTCTGAGGATCTATTTCTTTATGTTACTGCAGTTAAATCTGAAGTAATAAAAAATCGGTTGAAAAGTAATCACAATCAATGTGTAAAGATAAAAAGTACTTGTTACATTAATTGAATGCTTGAAATTATAGTTAGGATTCAGTTATTATGACTGTCTTTACTAGTTATCGAATTTGAGGCTGTTAAGGCCATTCATATGGACATAGTTAAAACTGATAAAATGTTGAAAAAACTCAAAGAAAATTGAGGTTAGATATTTACCAGCACCGCCGATAGGACGTCATCACATTAGTTCCAAACGATTTAAACCATATGGAAACTTTTATATGAACGTCAGCAATTTTATATGTTTTACGCACTAACGTGATTATAGTTTATACGATTGCAATGACGATTGCTGATTTTTGCCACTCTTATGGCAATATTATTTGTTTTCTTCGATTTGTTTTTATAATCTTCACACCAACAAATATATTGGTCATAAAACGAAAAAAGCACATTTGAATTTTGGGAGTTAAATAACCTAAAATTTTCACAAATTTCAAATAAAAACTCATATTGAACAAAAATTATATTTCATATATGTACATCATTTTTATCGTACACTTCACTTAGTAAAAAATAAGAGGCAATCTAAAAAATTAAAATTAAACAACATATTCACTTTAAATCTTGCAATTTGCTGTTGATATTCTAAATGAATGTTCCCTTCTTTTTCACGTTTTCTGCAGGCCAGCTTGGACTTGGAACACTCAATTTTCCCAGATTTTCTCGAATTATTATTGTTTTCCACGATGGATTATCACGCCCGGGCCCGTACATATTTGACATTCCCAGTCAAACAATTAAGTTGTGGCACCGTCGGGCAACGTTGGGCTAACACATGGGCATAGCCGGCTTGCCTCAGCATTACGAGTTTCCTTTTATTGGGTCAACTCGGTTTCTTCCTGGCCAGCTTAACCAGTTGTGGGCAGGCCTGGAGTTAGAGCCCAACAATGCTCTCTATCGGGCTGATATTGTGGGTCCGGATGCCCGACTAGAATCATCATTATATGATTTGGTTGATGACTTCTATGGTGCACTTTATTGTGCTATAACGGCTGAGGTGTGACTGCTCAGTTTGAAATCTAAAACATAAAAAATTACCCTAAATAAGATAAAATAAAAACCGAAAAATTGAATCAGTTGTACATGCTCGAGCCGGTTGCTGCGTGCTGCGGTGCCGGCTGATCCAGGCACGCCCAGACTGCTACCCTTGCGTCCTCCTGGGGCGTGCGTATGTGATTCAACGCCAGGAAGGACCCAACTTACAGCCTGGCTAACCCAACTTATTGGTCGGGCAAACCCGAGTGCTGCCCAATTGGGCCCCAATCAGAATTGCTGGCAGGGATTGTATAAATGTGTTTCCATAAATTTGACAATAAAACCTAAATTTGTAACCTAAGTATTAACAAGTTTAAGGGAGCTCTTTTATATGGGTGCCCCCTTACAAATTCAAAGGGGCACGGTGCCCTGGTGCCCGCCCCCGTTCCGACGCCTATGATTGTGAGGATACGCAAGATAGCAGTTGATGATAGCATGATCCTTCTGGATCATGTTATCATCGGCCATTCCTGAAGAACCAGGTGCAATTTGTGTTAAGTGACCTCTACAGGGTCAGCCGAGGTCATCCAAGGTCATCAACAATGTTTGTCACTAACTCGCAATAAAAAATGCCAGTGTTAAAAACTTCCAGCCATCTGCAGACGACAAAATCAACAGCAGAATTACATTGAGAGCAGCACAACAGTTACGTGAAAACTACAGTGTACAGTGCCCCTCCCTGCTAGATGCGCAAAAGCCGCACTAAAACGACTCCCACCCCCATGATTGTAGGCTGCCTAGTGTCTCAGAACGGCGATCTAGAGATATTGATAGGAGAAAAGGCCAAATCCCAATAAGCTCTGGCAGCTATCTACTCCCGACCTCGGTAAGACCCGCAGAGCTGAACAGCTACGTCACACCTAGTCCTAAAAGCTATCGCCATCGCCCCAGTCTATGTATGATCATGTGTCTAATAAAGTCATTTCTATATACGGACGATATCACACTGAAAAAAAGTTATATTTACAGCACTCGTTTTCAACTCACTCAGACAGAAAACCGACCTGTTAAACGGAATCATCAAAACGGGACCCATAACAAAACCGGGGCGGTATTGCACAGCTTTCATTTAGAAAAATGGAGATGCAAAGCAGCCACCACTACACCACGTAACCGATACAAATCCCCAAGGCACAACAGCCAACGTGAAACCCCACCAACCCAATGCTGGTTTATCAAGTTCAAATAAAATCTTGTATTATTGAAGACGGTGTCTCGACGGAGACGTCCCATATAATGCAACTAATGACCCTATTGGGCAGTTACCACTAGAACCTCACCCTGAGGTCAAATTTAATTCGATTGACCAACCTAGTTACATCGTGAAATACGATTTTAAAACGCCTGTTGAGCGACCATCACGATGGCGGGATCACAATTATTGACCTTATCTTTATTAGGAAAAAGATACTAGTGAAAAACCTAATTTTGGCCAAATAGCCTTTTTGATCTCTTGATTGGTCTCAGGAGCCTAAACTACTGTGACCTGACCTAATAAAAATTGGAGGACACGTTGACCCAGTTGCTTTTTCAATAGCTTTCACATCCGCTTTCCGTTGTTCCCTAGAGGCTATCAATTTAGTTTGCGAGATACTTTTGGGATTCTGGAGCAAAGCCTGAAAGTGAAAAATCTGACCTTCGAATGACCTTTGTACGATGCCAATTGTATTGACATCTTAAAAAATAACAGCACAGATATTTTCCAAATACTTTTTGACGCTTTTGAATGGTGATTCCCTCCCCCGGCACGGCGAAGGTGGCGCCGAGCACCGGCACGGCGCGGGTTAAACGCATAAGCAGTTAAAAAATCGGTGCCTATTATTCATGTATCCGACACTTGTATCACTCTTAAACTTGTATAAGTATCAGGCTAAGACTCAGATGATGAATGATCTTAAATCAGGTCAAAGTCATCCAAGGTCACGTGAGGTCAAACTGCTGATTACGGTCATTAGGCGTTGTGCTACATGCTAATTGTCTATTTTTTGCGTCTAGAGCGTACACAAGTTAAAGCGATATTAGTTTCAAATAACTCAAAGTAATGTATAAAGCAAAAAAGCAAATACAATTTTTATCCACGGTAGGTAATGCCATCGAAAGAGGTCGATTTTGGTCTTTGGAAGGCCATAATTATTAGTCAGTTTTAATGGTATCAACTTCAAATTTTGCACACGTCAAATCTCGTAAAGTTTCGTCATATTTCGTTATCTGACATGTTTCTATTATATGTTATTTATTCATGTTTTAGCATCTTACAATTTCGGAAAATATGGAGAAAAAAAATCATCATAAATAATAAAAAATCGGTATAGCAGTATGATAGCCGAGTCTATTGTCAGTCGAATTGAGGTATCAAAATACCCGTAGTGGACGAGTTAGTGGCGTAAATAGGTAATACCTACAACCAAAAGTGACAAGAGTTCAAATCGGGCAGAATTTTGAAGTGAGGCAGGATTTCCGGCTGAGTACTCGTCAGGCTAAATCCTCCCCCCCCCCCAACTTGAACATACTTCCTGCGTCCCTGGAGGTGGGTGGGTCAGTGGTTCGTCTCTGTCGTACGAGTTTGGCAGTCGGTACGTTACACGGATGGGAATCGCCTCCCGGCCCGGCAGGCACGTAGCCAGGATTTTTCTCAGGGGGGCCACGTCGGGAAAAAAATTGTTCCCCAGCCATATGATGCTGACCGGGAGGGGTGAGGGTAGGGTCGGGTCTTCAGAGAATTTCACTTTATCAAATGTGAGTTTATTTTGTTCAGGGGGAGCCCCGTGTCCCCCCTCCCCCTTGGCTACGTCCCTGCGGCCCGGTGCCTCACTAACGGCCGTCAGTGTCACCGGTGCTCGCCAGACCGAACTTCGTCTGCGCCTTCATCACGAGCGCAGACAGCTCCAGGCCCAATAAGGGTGATGAGTTCGCGGTGACTGTACAGCTGTCGCTCTCGGATGGCATGAGCCCGTCGTAGCTGAACACGACGACCATATCTCCTCCCTCGAGTTTCCTGGTCGCGCCTCTGGGCTCTGGCTGATGTTTCTAGCCAGATAGTTTATGGACCGTGCGGTCATGAACGCGGCCGTCCCCTGTCGGGCGAGCCGGCCGACAGCGCGTCGGCCCCGACTATCGATGGTAGCTGTTCAGTCATGTCATCGATGGTAGATGACATGACTGAACAGCTGGCTTTAGTGGTTGTAGGGCTTCCAGAAGAGGTAGAGAAATGGACGTCCGAACGTGACCCATTTTGTGGAGGCTTGACAGAGAGAAGCAAAATCCCAGCACACTTAAAGGGACTGTCCCACCTTAACATTATATTTGAGTTGAGATAGTCATTTTCCGTGCTTGGCATATCTGCAATTATGTATGGTATAACTTAACAACAGACATCCGAGCGAATCACTAAAGAATTTAGTTTGGTTTTTGACATCTCCAACAAAGAAACCCACTAGTGTTCAGTTTAGCATTAGGGGTTTCTCTTCCAATCGATGTCGTCATCGTGCTCTTCTACCCAATAGTATTCCCGTGAAAGTCGACTTGTTTTGATTCTGGCTGGTACATAAGCCATACACTAGTCAGTAAATAGCACGGTGGAAGGTTTTCTCTATTTCCCAAAAAAATCCTTCATATGACGTCATCAGCCCAAATATTAAAACGCATTTTTTTATTAAATTAAACACTGTTAGTGAGAAACAAATGTCATAATCGTGTTCGGCAGCAATTACTGAATATTTGGCACCACATGCGGCATACATTTGAGAACTTTTGAAAAGTTGGGACAGTCCCTTTAAGCAGAGTCCAGTTGAAACAAAAACTATAGCACAATATTAATTGTTTGCTCGGAAGAAAACAAGTGTGACAAAACAAGTTGGCATTTAATTCATTTAGATACACAGGTTCCAAAATAATGTAAGTGTAGCACAGAATTGAGAATATAATTGAATAATGCATGACTCAGTAGGTACTCACCAGCAATTGATCGCACCCATGAATGCCACCTGCCACCAACTCCAAAGGAAGCGTTCACTAGGACCACGAGACCACCAGCATGAACAGAGACTTGATGTCGCTTGTAGTTGCGAACTTCACCTTGAAATTTGCAATTGCTTTAGCCACATCGGGCATGCTTTCGAGATGGAGGAACCATCCTCCCACTACACAAGGTATACGGACTTAACGATTGTTTTTATATCGGTCAAGCTGCAGCAGCACCACACAACCTCTCGTCCTCGATACCAAGGAGAGACTGGCTGAAAAGGCCGTACAAGTGACGTCACAAGCCTCAACCGTCTTGTGCGCCAGAATTGAAAAACGTGCGCTAGTTTCGCTATTTTGCTTCCTCCACGCAACCTTCCCGCCTGTCTCAAAAGCCAATGGTAAGTGATAAGTCAATGGGGCTGTCTTGTGAAGGAGACGTGGAGAAAGGCAGCCGAGGGAGGGCCAAATGCATTACGTCGACGGCTGACCCGACCGAGACTCAATATAAGGTTGCCTCTACTAAAATATAAGTATGTTACTTTGACGTGACTACAACAAGAAAGATAAAATAAAATAAATTTATAATTTCCTATTTATCACCTGTCTGTTCCATGAAAGAACAAATAAGATACCCCAATTATGTCTTACAAGAAGAGCTTACTTCCCGCTTTTCTGTCTCCTTCTTTGTTGGCAAGTAGGCAGCTTTGTGCAGCTCTGCATGCAGGGGCAAATTAAGGATTTTTTTCTAAGGGGGTGACAGGGCATAGGGGCACATTTTTTCGGGGGAACAGGGGCACATTTTCCGGGAAATTGGGGCAACATATCTTAAAACATGATGGGCAGATCTTGGATTGTTTCCAATGGGGCTGCTATTTCGCCTTCATGGACCTACAGGGGTGCTAAATGATAATTAAAAATACCAACAAAATCCTGCAAAATGCAAATGTTCCTACGCTTACTCATTAGAAGTTTGTATTTCCAAAATTATTTAAAAAATGAGAATAAATGATATTGGAAAGAACTCTCAAATGAAGGTATACTGTTCGTCAGTAGCACGCATATTCGAAGGCAATCATAGATGTGCCTAGCCCCATAGGCGTAGCAACTTTTTGGAAGGTGGGAGGGGGCTGTCACTTGCGGATCCAGACTCTTTCCGACCTCCGTGGGGACGGTGCCCCGAAACACGGTAATTTTGAAAATACCCACCCCCAAATTGTGTACGATTTAGAGCAGAATTACATGGAAAATCGGATGATGTTCTTTTCGAAATCTGGAAAAAATACATTTTGAGTTATACATCTTTTAAAATCAATTAACGTATTTTATAGATGGGGTCACGTGACCTGACCTAGTGACCTTACCTGAGATAACCTGAGGTCAAAAATTTCACAAAATGCGGGCAATTGATGCCAAAGCACCTGTGCTAAAAACGGCAGCGCTTCGCGCCGCCGTTTTTCCGCTATTCTTTAAAAAAAGAGGGAAAGAGTATAAACGTCCCCCTCCCCCTGGTACGGCGTGGTTTAGCATTTAGATAAGTCCCAAACCTGGAAGTGTCAATTTAGTGCAGTGTATAATGTAGTGCAGAGAACCTTTGGTGTCACTTTGAGTGATATCTGAGGGGTCGCCGAATGCGTATTTGAATGCGAGTGCAGCATCATGGACATATTTACTTGCACTTTGTTTGAAAGCGGAGCGAAGTTCGTTTCGAGTCACTTGATCACCTATGGAAACCTCTCGGGCCATTGGGCCCCTTCGAGGCTCAAGGGGGAGCGGGAAGGCATAACCCCTTCTGCTTCCCCTCTGGATCCGTCACTGACTATGGCTATATAGTGCAACAGATACGCGACCCGGCCTCTGCGACGGCAACGCCACCTACCTGCGATTACGGCCCGTAATCGCAGGTAGGTAGCGTTGCCGTCGCAGCGGCCGGGTCGCGTATCTGTTGCACCATATAGCCATATTGCGATTACGGTCGCGTCTTAACTCATGTATTTGTATTTCCAATCATGCCTTTTCATGCATTCAATCGTTAAAACTTACTCCCAATTAAATCGTCTTACAAAATGTATCTAGCGTACCTCTCCGCTTCAAATGTGTTATTGTGTTATCTTGTCAGCATTTTTTTTTTATTCTTGGCAACGCTCTCTTCTTCCGCGCGCGCTCTGACTGGTCGGACGTGCCGTGCGGCTCAGTGACTCCAGTAATACATTCAAACTCTCATGTGAAGATTCAAACTCTAATGTGAAGAAGTGTTAAGAGAACGAACGTACTCGAGTGTCAGCGCATGCGTGCACTTCAGGTATAGTAAGTGCTACTAGCTTTCTTAAGACGTTACGAGGAAAATTCTGCGCCAGATCTAGCCGTTTTTGTGCGGGGCCAGATCCAGTGGCATATTTTCAAAAAGTTGTTGAGCAGAGCAGGGGGAGCAGGCAATCAGCCGTTAGCGAGAAAGTTGTTGGCCGTGGGGGGAGGGGGTAAGGGGAGGCAGCGTTTCGTCAGCCCGTCGGCAACTGAACGCAGGGGCGTCGCTGACAAATTTTGAGTGGAGTGGTGGCTGAAACGACAAAAAAGACGTGCCCCATTTTATACGTGTATTTAAACCCTTTCAGCATTATTAATGTTGATTTTCCTGTATAGGTACATGTTATTTAGCGCCGCAAAGCGGCGCGACATTTCTAAGATTTTTCCTGATAAACCCCAGAAAAATAGTCGGTGTAGAGGTTAACCCGCGCACTGCAGGGGGTTCGCGCCGAACACGAACTGCAGGAGGGGTGATTTCCGCCCCCGCCCCGTGATATCTCCAAAACCACGCAACGTAGCGACAAGCGGAAAAGGGCATTAGATAGCTCTAGGCAAGTTCTATCGAAAGTATTTCAGTCTTTTCTTGGATCAGGTCACAATTGAGTGTCTACCAGTGGTCACCAAAGTCAGAATTTCCGGTTTATACGACTTCTTTTAGGACTCTTTTCCAGGAAACCCCGCATTACTCCGGAAACTATGATAGCTAGGAGCAAACATTAGAGACGCAATCGATAGCTATTGAATATTGCAATCGCACACCCAGGTCCTCAAAATTGATTTCAGAGCAATAGTTTAGGCTCCAAAGAGGTCATGAAGGCTCAAAAAACTGTTTCTTCAGCAAAACAGTTTATTCGTGTGCTGAAGACCTGTACCTAAGAAAGATCAGAGAGAAAAACATTTTGACGCCCATTCTCGTGTGTTTGTCTCAGTATGATGCGCTTTTGAAAAATATATACGGCTGACCTCGGTAGGTCACTCAAAATTTGACCTCAGTCAGGTCATTTTGGTGACCCAGGTAGGTATGTACCATTATGGGGCCAACAGCGGCCAGGGACGAGACGAACACATTTTGTTGTCAAACTTATATCGTCTCATCTCTTTTCTATCAAGTAGTTATTAGCCAAATCATTGCTGATGACCTCAAATTGACCTCAAGGACCTTGTTATAAAAATCACTAAGCAAACAATTGAACTTGATCATTAGAATTAGCTAATAATAGCATTGATTCTGAAAGAATTAGCCTGATCCAATGCATATTTTCTGAAAGGGAAGCATTTGTTTATTTTCCCATTCACTTATAATGGGGAAGGTCAGGAAAATTGACCTGACCTTAGGTCACCGACAGGAAAAAAAATCAGAGATGCACGAAGTTGTAGGTACATGATAGTCTCATGAAATCCTGCAAGTTTCAAATCTTTCTCGGAAAAAAACTGTGGCTTTGGCACGATCACAAACATTTTGGAAGGTGAGGTCACTTGACGTGACCTTGTGACCTGACCTCGAGATGACCTGAAGTCAAAACTTTTTGTCAAAGTGTGGGCAATTGATGTTTGAACAGCTGTGCAAAATTTGGGCGGCGCTGCGCGCCGCCGTTTTCCCGCTACTCCTGAAAAACCTGAGGGGGGGGCGGAAATCACCCCCCCTCCTGCAGTGCGCGGGTTAAAGTGGGCCTTGTGGAGGATAAGATGGACCTTGTAAAGGATAAGAAGCTAAACCTATTATTCATTCAATTCAGCGTTGCGACGAACCCGAAAACGATGACGTTATGACGATGGTCACCGATGATGACGTCACCGATGTGATGCCACTTAGCGGCGTGCCAATATTGATTTTAGGTCGTGGAAAATGCAATTGTAATATTGAAACAAGACCGTGAGTGAAGCCAAGCATTAGGTAACCCCTTTTCCTGGTTGCACATCTCGGTATGATGCAAAATATTGGTCCCTTGGGCCAGCAATTACTGCCAGGGATATACTCTGTCGGACACTTAATGCAATTTATTTTTCCATTTCAAAATTTGTTAAAGCAATGGGGTATTTCAGCCAACGGGAGGGGGCACGGGGGCAATGCCCCCCCCCCTGAACAAAATATATTCACACTAGGTAGAATGGGATTCTCTCACGACCCGACCCCACCAGCAGATCCAGAGGGGCGAACCAGACCAGTTCAGTTCAGTTCGTTTATTTTGGTAGCAAAAGAACATCAGATCAAACAAAACATTAACGGATTGGCGCAAAAGCAAAAGCTTAAGTCATATCGCCTCTCCAGAGGAAACAAATAAAACATGAAATTAACAAAAACTAAGGAACAGATCGCGTAGGCCCCGCTACCAGCCNCCGACACCAGGGATGACAGCTGACACACCCGACACCAGGGGTGGCAGCTGACACACCCGACACCATGGATGACAGCTGACACACCTGACACCAGGGGTGGCAGCTGACACACCCGACACCAGGGATGACAGCTGACACACCCGACACCAGGGATGACAGCTGACACACCGACAGTCCGACTAGGAGTGCAGGGTAGCTTTTGGAAAGATTATGCAAGAATAAAGATTGTTTCTACTTTTAACACACGCACGGCCCGCACCAACCACGAACGGCCGGGGAGAGATTTCAGCCCCCCCCCCCACACACACCTAATATCTCGAAAACCACGCTACGTAGCGACGAGCGAAAAACGGCATTGGATAGCTTGAGACAACCTTATCAAAAATATATCGGTCTTTTATGTAATGTCAATCTTAAGGTAACCAAAAGTCATCAAAGGTAAGATTTTTCAGTTTCAGGGCTTCGCTCCAGAAGCCCCAAAATATATCAGGAGCAATGGTAGTTAGGCACAAACGGAAAAGCAATAGATAGCTCTTGAAACGTTTTATCGCCAAATCGTCCTCAATTTTTTATCAGGTCAACCGTTTAAGCTCCAGAAGTCATCTAAGGCCAAAAATATTTTTTTGGGCAAAGCTGTTCTCGCAATTAAGATTTTACTTAATCAAGATAGGAAAACGATTTTTACGCCGTCACGTTTGCCTCGTCAACACGTTTTGATTCATATTCATGCTGACTAGGATAAGTCAACTTAAATTGTTTACCTTTATTCAAGGTCAAGTGGTGACCCAAGTAGGTCATGTTTCATATTGGGAAACGTGTCTCGATTAAACAAACACATTATTAGCGGCTTCACTTCTCTATCTTCATTCTGTCGAGAGTATTGACAAACAAAGTAAGTGTATGGTGCATCGGATGACCTCAGCATGACCCTCGTAGAATCCTGAACATTATGAATTGGCACCTTGTCATCTAAAATTAATCTATTGATCAAATGTACAGAACGACATATCTTGCCGCTAACATTCGCGTATTCCCGAAAAGAAAGCATTTTATATTTCTCCAGTTGATCTTAAATTTTGAGGAGCACAGAAACTTGAGCTTAACTTTAGGTCACCCCATATTTAAACAACGATATATGAGGGCTGTGGGTATAGGTAATATATCTTGAAGACATTCTTGTAAGTTTGAAACCGGAGTGAGCTAAAAGGTAGTTACCATGTCACGTTACCTGCCCTGTGGAACCTTACCTGAGATAACCCGAGTAAATAATTCTGGCTGTGTGGGTAAGTTGAATGCCAAAACAGCTGTTTGACCAAATTATAGGACAAGCCGCTGCGCGACGCTGTTTTTCCGCTATACATGACAAGCGGAGGGGTGGAAGTCGCCGTGCGCGCGTTAACTCGCGCACTGCAGGGGGTTCGCGCCGAGCACGAACTGCAGGGGGGTTGATTTTCGCCCCCCCCCCGTGAGATCTTGAAAACTACGCAACGTAGCGACAAGCAGAAAACGACATTAGTTAGCTCTAGACAAGATCTATCGAAAGTATTTTAGTCTGTTCTTGGATCAGGTCACGATTGAGGTCACCAGTGGTCACCAAAGGTCACATTTTCCGGGTTTAGGACTCTTTTCCAGAAACCCCCGATTATCTCGAAAACTATGATAGCTAGGAGCAAACGACTAAAGAAACAATACATGGTTATTTAAATTTGCAATCACAAATTTGCTCTCAAAATTGATCTCATAGGGAATAATTTTGACGCATCGTGTTTGTCTTATCGAGGCGGCTTTGAAACATTTACACGGTAATACCTGGTAAGGTCAACTTCAAAATCTGAAACCTCAGGTCAAGGTTAAATTTGGTGACCCAGGTAGGTCATATTTGCATATAGGGCAACGCGTCCAGACGAGAAAAAACACAGTGGTGTCAACTGCTCGTCTCTATCTCTTTCTATCAAGAGTTATTAGCAAATCATTGCTGATGACCTCAGATAACCTTGTATGAAGTCACTGAGCAACAATAGCACCTTGATCATCCAGAATGAGCTAAAATAACATGATTTCTGAAGAATTAGCCTCATCCATGAATAATTTTCTGAAGAGGAAGCATGTTTGTTTATTTTCCCTACTCAAAACTTATAATGGGGAGGTCCAGGAAATTGGACCTGACCTTTGATGCACCGATACGAAAAATCCGAAAATAAACGAATTGGTAGGTACTGAATATTCTTATGAAATCCTGCAAGTTTCAAACATTTCGGGAAAAGACTGTGGCTTTGGCACGAACACAAACATTTTTTAAGGTAAGGTCGCTTGACATGGACTTGTGACCTGACCTGAGATGACCTCAAGTCAAAACGTTTCCAAAGTGTGGGTAATTGATGCCCCAACAGGTGTGCGAAATTTGACGGCGCTGCGCGCCGCCGTTTTTCCGCTACTCCTGAGAAACCTGAGGGGGGCGGAAATCAACCCCCCTGCAGTGCGCGGGTTAAGATTTTAGGGGCAGTGCAGTAACAACATCTAAAAACACCGTATACACGCGTTCCCTTTAAGAGTAAAGTGTAACAGTTACAAACAAAACAGACCAAATATGTAATGTAGTGAGCAGTTCTATTTTTTATTACAGGAAACTTTTCTTGAAACCAATATAAGCAATGACATAATTTGAGCTTTCAATATAGATATACTTCAGCCCTGTTGCTATGTACACACTACCAAAATACAAATCTCCGTTTTCTTGACAACGAAATATCAACAACTTTAAATTTAACAATTTGTGGAAAATGAAGACTATATTTTTTAAAGAAATATACTTTTTTTAATTTGGGCACGCAATCTTTGCTTATATGGGAACGGCAGTACCATCTTGAGCAGCATAACTCATTCGAGATGACCAGGCTGGTAGGATAAGCAGCTTCAGACCTTTATGCTGATTTCGTGTGAATCACGTGCGACGTTGACCTCATCGCGGGTGCCTCATCCGTGCTGCATAAATGCAACAAGCTGACTCATATGTTTAGCTCAGCACTGCATATACGTCTGTAATCTGTATATCCATCAAACCCAGTGAAGTCAGACCCGCGTGACTGGTTGTGCACGACAGATGTATCGGGTCGGGTGCATCCATGGGTGCCCACTAGGGTAGGTCATCGGAAGGGGTAATATGACGAAATTTTTCCCAAAAAATGGCGTGGTATTTTTTTTTTGTCTTTGGGTATAAGTGTCACAAAAATACTCTGTATACAGATTTAGCTCAAGTTTTGAGATTGCAAAATCACACTAGAAAACAAGCAAATTTGGCACAAATAAGCGATAATCGCCCCGGCTGAAAGCAAAATCGAGGAGAAAATAATCGGTTGGTGTGGTTGGAATGGTCCGAAGGACAATGAGAAAGTGTCCGCTATATTTTTTGTTATGGTTTGTCCCACTTAAGAGCTATTTTATTTTCGAACATATGCTTTAGCACGCGCCCCACTGGGGGGGGGAGTTGTGCGCCCCAATTGTTTGGGCGAAGGAAATGCAGAGGCCAGTGGGGCGCGGTTTAGGGGTGGTTCATAAAAAGCGATTTGTTGAAATCCAATTGGTGGGGATGATTTTCACATTATTACGGGTGTTGCAAGTCCATTGAAACAAAAAATGTAGGATAAAAATTTATAGGGGTCGCAAATCGAGCTTGAATGGTAAAGTTTTGGTAAAAATAGCATAATTCGACCAGTATACTTTCAACTTGTTTACCATTTCTCTGGTATCATAACACGTATGAAACCTTGCATGCAGTAGTTATATAGCCTCCTTTAAATATATATTTTGCCCATATGTGCCTGCTGACTGATATTCCATGACAGCTAAGTGTGCAATGTTGCCCGTTTTATAAGGAAATCCTACATTGCGCGCAAGGTGAAAATATTTAGATATTTTTTTTGCAGGAAACTTTGGTAGATAAAGTTTGACAGGCATTTCGAAAGCGATAAAGCCTATTCGAGGAGCAATATTTTGAGCATACAGAAGAAAAAATATAACAGGCAGCACAAACAAAATGAACAGGCTAAGAAGCAGAAGAAAGCGAAAAATGAACCCCGATTAACGCGAAAAGTAAAGAAAAACCCTCTTTCGGAGCCAGTGCAAATCTTTTAGCCGTATGAGCCAATAATTTGGCTGTGGCAAGAGTATAGCGCAAATAACTTTAAGCACAGATGTAAAATTGTTTCCCTACGGTGTAGAGGAACAACTTTGCATCCGTGCTTGCAGCTCTTTGCGCTGTACTCTTGCCACAGCCAAGTTATTGGCCCATACGGCAAACAGACTTGTACGGGCTCCGAAAGGGGGCTTCCCTGAACTTTTTCGCGTCGATGGGGGTTCATTTTTTATTTTTGTTTTCTGCTTCTTAGCTTAAATTCATTTGTTGGTGTTGCCTGTTATCTTAAACTTTCTCTCTGCTCAAAATATTGCTCCTCGATAGTGTTTTCTTGCTTTCGATATACCTGCCAAACTTTATCTGCGTTCCGACAACAGGTACAGTTGGTCTCAAACTGCAATATTACTTTTTTGCATTGGTGTCTGTCTGGTACGGCTGCATGGCTGCATGTTAATTAAAACTGTGTGAAGAAAAATAACATTAGTTTGTTTGTAGGTACGAGGGCGCATGTTACTTTTCAAAAAGTTGTATTTGATTTAACTAGAAGAAACGAAAATCCGTCTGTTATTTCTGGGACGCCCGGTACTTCAGCCCTGTTTTTTTTCTCTCACAATACCAAATAACAAATCTCCCTTTTCTTCCAGGGCCTCCGGTAACATGTTAACAGGGGGAAATTGCCCCCTCCCAGTGGAGGGAATTGCCCCCCAGTGGAACCGATTTGCCCCCGCAGCAGTGACCTCGGGGGTACGATCCTCCCCTTGGCGTTTGGCCCCTAATTGAGCTAGAGCTTCGATTAAAAAACGATCGTGTTGCTTGTGATGAGGGGAAGTCATTGACATCTGATTGTAAGGTCCTGGGTCATTCGGTGACCTCTAAAGTCATGTCAAAGCCAAAATGTCAACAAATTTTAAATGTGTGAAAAACGAGAACTTATCGAGCTAAAAACGTAAAAGAACATCTTATAATGCTAAATAGACGCCAAATTTGAAATCAGCATAACACAATTATCTAAGAACTGTCAAATTAAAAAGGTCATGTCAGGTCATCTGAGGTCAGTGACCTCGGTTGATCTTTGGCAGCGCATGACCCCAGTGGATCATATAATCATGTAACATGGATACAATAATTGAAATCAGCATAAAAAACTGCACTAGAAACGGACAGAAGGCGAAAAAAGACAACTGAGGACAACGGAGGTCAGTGACCTCCGTTGACCTCTGAAAAGGTCAATCGAGATCGCAATCCCTGCAGAAGCCACAACTGTCACCTAGAAACAACACCGTTGCATATGCTTCTGAACAACAAACACTCCGTAACTGCACATGTTTCAAGGGTCGTTTCTACGGGACGCCAATTTTGCAAAACACGACAATGAGAAACATGCAAAAGGTCATAGAAGTCAGACGTTCAAAATTTTCAGAGTATGTGTCAAATTGATGCAAAGTAGGGTACTGAAAGTTTCATTGCGATCGGTTGATATTTACGCGAGTAATTCTGGAAAAACCGAGGGGGTGGCAACCACCCCCTTCACTGGCGAGGGTTAATGCGACACGAGCTGACATAAGAATACTATATATATATCATGCATCAATAGCCGTTACAAAATTATTTCAGTCACCCGACGCTTTTTACTATACTCCATAGCCGCGGATAGTATGTTAATGGGGAGGGGAGCAAATGCCTCCCACAATGACTAGGCTGGCTCACTCAACAGTGACCAAATTTTGTCCCCTAGTGGGAGCAAAATTCGTAGGTAGCATACGATTGTGCGGTCTGTTAAGTATATAAAAGCGTCACTGGAGCATGCTTTCAACTTAAAACCAATAAACGCCATTTACAGATACTTAACGTAGCTTTGAGATCTTGAGGACGGAGACTCGCCCCTCGTCGCGTCGGTTAGAAATTTGCGTGGAGCACAGGTGTCGGTTTTTATACGTTTGTTTTGGGGTGGTCCTCGGCGCCTCCATACATGTTGACTCTGGTCTGGTCCCCAAAAGATATGATTTCGGCTCCCTTAATGTTCTCTGGCAAATGGCTGATCCAAGGGGGCTAAAACATAAGAATACATATATATAATATAATAATAGTATATATATATATAATATATATAGTATATATTATATATATAATATATGTTATGATATATATATATATATTATATATATCATATATATATATATATCATCAGATCATATATATCATATATACAGAGATGTATACATATATGATCTCTATGGGCTAAAAGACCTGATCCTTAAACCAACTAAAATCAACAAAAAAAATAGCAGCTAGCAGCAGCTGGAGCAGCTTGCGTCATATATGACACACTGCAATAACGTCACAGATCCGGTCATGACGTCACAGATCCGGTCACGTGAGCCAATCCGGAGCGATGCGGGCGTGTGTGCGTCATCCGACGTCATCACATCCGACTGACTCAGCTCTATGAGTCATATAGTGGCTGGTTCGGTGGCGGGGAAATTGGCGCCATTTCTGGTGACTCACCCCGTGGTAAACTGAGTGAGATTTAAGGAAAATTACCGGGAGTATGGCTTGGCTGGTGGCAGGAACACTACTTTTATTATAGTTGTATGTTCCGCTTGATGTCATGAGGATTAAGATTAAGCTGGAATAAGCTCACGAGGGTTCGGGTGACTTTAACAGCCGAGTTCTCACCAGTTTTCCTTAATGTTATCTGCATCTTCCTATCGATCCAGCCAGTAGGTGTGTTCTGTTTGATATCACTTCTAAGAAAACTCGGTGATAGGTATTATTTTAGCATTCACTGTTTCCGGATTCCTTTGCAATGAACATTCTCCAGCTGAACAGCTATTGTGATCTATTCAGGGTGAAACAAATTGTTGGGCGCGGACAGCTTATTTTCTCACGTTCTTGGTGCTTTGCTGAATGCGGGTGACATTCATAAGTACCCAAGTTTAATAAATACTTGAGCCCATAAGCACCATAGTACATAAGTCCCTAGAATCATAAATAATCCAGATTCATAAGTACCCAACGTTCAAAAGTATCCAGGAAATCATATGTTCCCAAGATTAACCCTATTCCCTGCGGGGGCAGATTCTGCCCACCCCCCCGGTAAAGTTTTTCGCCCGCCACTTCTGAACCGTTACGTCTATCGTCTTAAAACTTTCGGACTTTTCCTTAATATGAATGACGCGTGTTCTGTGAAAATGTTGAAAAAATCGGCTCGGCAGAGGCGGCTCCAGGGTCATGTGTTTGGGAGGTCGTTTCGAATGCGGGTTTGCGGCCCATACTTCCTTCGTAGTTTGCGGTGGAATAAAGGCGTCAGAAACTAAGTCAATGCTTTGTACATCAACATAATTTGGATTATACATATTTGGGGGCAGAGGCGCACTCAGGTACATAAAATGGGAGGCGATATTCTCCGTCAATTTTAGGCCCAACTTCAAATATGCAAGATGATAAAAGGCGTTCCGCACATGGTGCCCCCCACGTTATTTACCTGAATCCGCCTATGCACAATTTGTTACATTTAACAAACTACAGCAACAAAGCCCACATGTGACGTTTCCCACGTCCAAACATTAAAAGGAAAAGCAACATATTTTTCAATCAAAGACTCTCCCCATTTTTTATCCCTGAGTGAACCCTAATGATTTTTATTTGATTTGTACTGTCCCATTTCAACATTAAAGAACATTGACCATTAGAACTCCCAAGAGGTTTTTGCAAATGCAAATCGGATAGATTCAATGGCTCACAATGACCTTTCAAAAAACACGTGCAGAATCGAAACCAAAATTTTTCGTATTTTTTGCCCCCTGGCCCCCCATTTTAGTGCAAAAAAAGCAATTTCTGGATCCAAAAAGTCTCCAAAAAAAAATTCACGACGAATCGAATGGTGTTTGTCCCATCGAAATCGGCCGAGCGGTTCTCAAGATCTCTGGGGGGCGGAATTTGCCCCCCCCCCAGCAGGTTAACGTAATTCTGGCCGCCCGCAGGGAATAGGGTTGATATGTACCCAGCATTAATAATTACCCAAGACTCACAGCAAAATTCGCATGAATTTTGGGTACCTTTAAATCTTTGGTACCTACTCATAAATCTAGGAAACTTATGATTTTCTTGGTACTTTTGAGCGTTGGGCACTTATGAATCTTGGGTATTTATGATTCTGGGGACTTATGGACTATGGTGCTTATGGACTGGTGTATTTATGAATCGTGGGTACGTGCAACCGTCCCACGCTGATTAATTCCATGTTCACGTGGGGCTATTTGACCGAACGAATGCTCCACTAAAACCACGCGAGACCTTCGGATCTCACAACGTCTAGCCGAGCCCGCAGCGCCAGTTTCATTCACTTGACTAGATAGTTTAGACCTTGGACAGCTTTTATTGCAATCAGCACCGATTGAGCCAGATTGTCTCAAACATGCCGTTTTCAACATTTTGTATTCAAGGGCTGAAAAGGCTTCAGCACTAGAGCTTGGCGCTTACACTGCGCCGTTGCAAGTTAGCCGAGGAATCGTTCTAACAGTGAAGGTGCATGAAGGGGTGAAGGTGCATGGGTGAATAATTGTATTAAAAGTTGCCCCGGCCAAATCCAAGGCCCGAGGACCAGTTGCATAGCCATCATTTTAGTATCAAACTTTGCTCCTCAGCCAAATGTTGTTGATCGGGGGAGGGGTAGGGTCGGATCGTCAGCAGAATCCCATTTTGTATCATGTAAATTTAGTTTGCTCAGAGGGAGGCGCATGGTCACCGTGCCCCCCTGACTACGGCCCTGCCGAAGACAGGGGCGCAGCTAAGGGGTCCGCACGTGGCGGAAGAGAAGAGGCATCACGATTGAGGGCGCCTGTCTTGCCCGTCTGGACACTGAAGCTGCCTCTCGTGAGTGCAGGTGGCGCCCCTCGGGTCGTAAGCGCTGGCGGCACCCATTTGGATCGGACATGAAGCCCTCTTTAGACCGGACATAACGACCCCAACTCTGCCTTCTCCGAAAACTTGAAAACAAGAAACTTTACAACAAGTTTTAAAACCTGTCCTAGGTGCTCATCAAGACAAAAATGTCAATGAGCAGCCTCCTTGACTACCACCTTCCTCTTCCCCCATTTCGAAAGCGCACAAAATTTGCAAAGTAATGTTTTTGGACTAAAGCATAAACTTTAGTACACCTGGGGCCACAGCGAATGTGATTTATAGTAAAACTACGAAACGTTTTGTTTTACCCATATTTTCACAGATAGTCGTATCTAGTATGCATTTTTATGCAGGGCTTATATTTGCAATTCTGTATATTTTCGAATAAAAACGAGTGGCTTGCAAAGAAAGCAATAAAATAAAAAGTTGCCCCGGCCACGGCCGGGGCTGCCGGGGTGGATTCTCCACCCGTGGGAAGGTGGAAGTGTTGCTAACTTACGAAGGTGACCATTCTGGCAAAGATGGTCAGTGATTTTGTGATAAATGCTCGAAACAGGGAGATACAAAATTAACTAACTCTCTGAATGAATTGTTGAACATTTCATACAACCATGTAACGTTTTGACGATGAAATTAAATTCGTTTTATTGGCTGATTTATTGAATTCGCTATGACCGTTTTGATCGTTCAAAGCACTTAACCCGCCATTTAGTCGGGTCCCAGCCGAAAGCCAGTGACTGGGGTGGGGGTGGGGGTGGGGGGGGGGGCTAAACACCCCAAGGCTATCTGCCGAACCAATGATCGCAGCGAGACGCACAAGGCGGCAATCTTAAGCTCTCAATGGGACAAATATAAAGCATACTCGAAAGTTCGAAATTGAGGTCACATGTCAGGTCACGGTCAGGTCAAAGGTTGAAATCGAGGTATTTCAGTGTATGGGACCTATTTTCCATACAAGGCCTTTAGTTGCGATCATGATCTCCCAAAGAGCTCTTACAGTATACCACACATCCCGCATCAGCTTAAGTGAGGCTGTTGGCAAAGTTCAAGGTCAATGCCAAGTCACAATAGGTCACTATGCGCAAAATGTCTACGAAAGTAATGCAACATTGTCCGCCCCTGTAGCTCAGTGGGAGAGCGCTGGACTTCTAATCTACCCCGGTAGTGGCAGCCCGGGTTCGAGTCGCTTCGGCGCTCGCTATTTGCTCCTAACTGGGATGGCCTGCAGCCGGTGGAAGCGGTCGCACTCAACTCAAGGCCAGGTGACGTCAGTGAGCGGGGCGGACCGTGCCCAGGTATGTGCGGCACGAAAACTTTCGTCTCTAAATTCTGCCGGCCAACAGGAATTACGCGTTCGGGTGGTGAGGTCAGGACCAGCGCAACAAGCTCTGCTTAGCGCGGGTCCTGAACTCGGAAAGCCATTCATGCAAAACATTCGAACTAAATTTATAAAAAATATGATTTATGGGTTATACACGTAGGTTTTAAAAGTGATAATCAATTCACCAGCTGACTTCATTTACGTGAAGTGTATTTCAAGCTCAGGTCAGCCGTCAAGGTAAGGTCACATGAGGTCAAAGTTGAAAATTGATTGATATAAATAAAAAAGACAAGTTTCTGGGCCATTTATGCCTCAAAAGTGCACATATGAAACTCGTTTGCTCGCAGCTCGTCAGAAAAACAAAAACGAAAATACGTCACGAGTTACCTACACATACTTAGGAAATATAATTTTAGTCAGTCAAAATGGTGCTATGGTTTTGAAATGTGGTTTTTGGAGTTTTCCCCATAACTTGATTCTCTGATACATGTATCCTTTTGTTTGAGAAAAAAAAAAAAAACAAAATTGAAAGGTTATTTGCGTTCATTTTTTGGCTTCTAACCCGCGCCGGGCCGGTGCTCGGCGCCACCTTCCTCGGGCCGGGGGGGGGGGTTGTTTCGACACCCCCTTCTAACTCGACTCCTATGGGACCTAGACATAAACCACAAAATAGCGTTCGAGAGCTCGTCAAAAAGGATTTCGGAAAACTAATTTTCCAGATTTAGGACATAGCTCCAGATATCCCCAAAATATCTCGGAAAACTATGAATAGTAAGCGTAAACAAGTAGAAAAGCATTATATAGATATTTGAATTTGCAATCGCACCTATGTCCTCAAAATTTGAGCTCAGATCAATAGTTTAGGGCTCCAGAAGGTCAATCAAATGTCAAAAATGCAGTTTTTGGTAAAATTATGTTTTTTTCCCTGATAGCATTTTATATAAAAATGACACATACATGATTTTAACACTATCGTGTTCCTCTCGTCAAAGACCGCTTTGAAACATATACATTTTGACCTCGTAGGTCAACTTCAAAAAATTTCGACCTTTGGTCAAGGTCATTTGGTGACGCAGATTAGGTTCATGTTCGCATAATGGGGTCGACGCGGCAAACGATACAAAACATGTGGTTCATCGCTCGTCTCTATCTTCCATTATATAGAAGTTATTAGGCAAATCATTGCTGATGACCTCAGATGACCTTGTAGAAGATCTTTAAAGAAACCATTTGCCCTAAGCGTCATTCAGAAATGAGCTAAAAAAACATGATTCTGAAATAATCAGCCTGATCCAATGCATACTTTCAGAATAAGAAGAATCTGTTTATTTTCCATTCACTTATAATGGGGAGGTCAGGAAATTGACCTGACCTAGGTCACCATCTCGAAAATCCGAGATACACAAACTATTAGATAGG
The DNA here is from genome assembly GCA_014673585.1 of Semibalanus balanoides. NCBI lineage: Eukaryota > Metazoa > Arthropoda > Thecostraca > Balanomorpha > Balanidae > Semibalanus > Semibalanus balanoides. Next base: position 84,195 of record VOPJ01005640.1, read on the forward strand.
TCCATGCTCTATGACACCCTGTAAGTACGAAAACAATCCGCTAAAACTGTGGCCTGTTGGGGAGCCGCAAACTTTTTCGGAGGTGGGGTCAACTTGACCTAGCCTGGTTGACCTGACCTGAACATGACCTACTGTCAAAAAGCTTTTTGAAAGCTGTAGCCAAAAGATGATCGAACAGGTTTACTGGAAATTTGGCGGCGCTACGCGCCGCCGTTTTCCCGATATCCAGGAAAAACCTGGAGGGGGGGTTGTAAACACCCCCGGCCGCGGCGCGGGTTAAAAAATACATTTTTCAACTTGTATGGTCCAAGAACCAAAAATATGTTCACAAATATAAATATTTACTTTTGTTATCTTTGTCATTTGCTATAAATCTGTTAATTGTTTTGAATGCAAAATTTTTCTCGAAATATGGCATTTGTATGGTCTATTACAGTTAAACTTATTTTCGTCCAACCCGTGTGTAATGTGCAGTGACGTCACTAAATTAGTTATAACGCAAGATAAAACAAAATTTTCAAATTTACTCATTTTTGCATAGAAGACGTTAAGTTGATGTAACAGATAAAACACAAATTTCACCTTGATAGCTCTATTGGTTTTTGAGCTATTGCAAAAGTTCATCAGGGGGCGTTACAAGCCCCCTCCCCCATGCGCAGTCGATGGCGGGTTTAAAGTGGATTAAACAATACAAAATAATTTTCCACAGAATAATTGAGTTACATAGTAAAACGACAAATTCCTCGACAAAATCCCTGCACAATCCTAAGCACAATGCCACCCACGAGAAAAGGAAAACTGTGGGACTATTCCTCTACATTGTGGCCGCTACAAAGCCATTGGCGTACATCAACTCTTTCCTGAAGGAAAAACTGTTTATCAATACCTTTAAGGCAGCCTGGCTGCCCGTATCCCCAAAAGATCATTCCAATATCCTACGACCTTTCACGAAACAATAAAGGTAATAAAGGTAAAAACAATAAAGCCAAGCCCGCAACACTTCATCATGATTTGAAACTGCCAGCCTCGAAGTCGATTGTTATAACTCTGCACAACATGCAGTACTACAACACGACCGTCACTATCTTTTAATCAACACACATGACAATCATACTACGTCGCAGCCGTTTCATTTCTGCGAAGTGAATGTGACAAAAGGCTGTCTGTCCAATGTCCACGTCCAGTCCATTGTTACGTTGCATCATTCAACACACAATGGCGAACAATGTATATGTACTTTGGTGTGACTTTACCACCGGTCTCACAATGGCCGACAGAGCTGTGGCATGCACCGGTCAGATGGGCGAACACTAGAAGTGCAAATTTCAGACGAAATTAAGCGGTGGGCTATCCGCAATCTCCACACCCCCTTATGAGTGAGCAGGTGACTTTGAAATACGTTTCAAAGACGCTGGATGTCCCCAGTGTTGGAAGACACTATGATTACAGAACACCCATGCCGTATTTAATATTTAGCTTGTCCCATCCATCAGTTGGCGTGAGGAGACTTTGACAGGGTAGATCGCCCTGTGCGCGCCCTGCAGACCCGGGATGTGTCGGTCGGTTGGTCGGTCGGCCGACCTGGACTGATCTGTCGGTGTCCCTGTGCCGACCGGTCTTGGAAGGGGACTGGTGTGAGGGGGAAACCATTTTAAAAAATAGGTTTAGACGAAATACTCCGCCCCGGCAGCCGTTCCCGCTAGGCGACACTAGCGCTGCAGCGGTGAGGACGTTAGAGGGTTGGTAGAGGGGCAGGAGTCAGCGCGGCAATGCTTCTCCTATATGGCGGAGGGGCGATATTCGGCCTGTAACTCAAAAACCGCGTGAGCTAGCGCATTGGAAAAGGTTCGAGGACGTAGAGATATTCATGATGAATAACATAGCATAACAATATTCAACCTGAACGTTCAGGCGAATGTTGTCAAATATCGTCCATCCGCCAGAGGAAAAGCATTGCCGCGCTAACTCTTTCCCTCTCCACTGCAGCGTAGCGTCGCCTCAAGCGGGAGCGGCTGCCGGGCGGTGCAGCAGCTGAAGTAGCTCGTATTTTACCTTAAGAGGTCAATAGGGGGGGGGGGATTGAAACGCCAATGTCAAAAGGATACGATGGCATAAATGCCACTACTTTTCCATGGCTATGATTCCGCTTCAAAATTCAAGTGTCAAAAGGTGTTCCCGAATATTATAATGGCTAATGTATACAGTGAGCAAATACAATTCCCGCAGAAATATAGCTCATTCAAATATCGCCAAGCATATCCATTTTTGACCGAGACGCAAAAGGAAACATTTTGTATAGTTAGTCAGCAGCGAGCACTTTACATCAAAGATCATCTAAATTACCATTTCCCGGTCAGAAACAGCGTAGAGATATTGTACAGCTTTGTAAAATCAAAAGTACTGGATTGGTTCGCCACGATACCCACAAATTACATGAACATCCACAAACATTAGTAGGTATAAGTATTTGTATAGGTGAACGAAATGAATAAACAGAGACATTTAGTCGCGTTCTTTTACCTTGGTGACGTCGTTCCCATGATTCAAGAACGTAGAGAACCCCATGAATGGCACTGGAATGCATGCCATCTACCTACTCCTTCATATCGCTGATAGCCTGATCCTGTATGTGACGTCTGCGTGGACGGCTTAATGACTCAGGTCACTCTGCTCCTCTGTCTCTCCTACCAGGAACGGTGTACCGCGCTTATGACGAAGATATTTCAAGCTCGTCACAAGGCCAGTGCGAACTTTGCCGGTGAATGTCGGCGGATTGCAGGCTTGCGAATGGGCGCACAGGGTGTCCACCCCAGTCATAATACCGTCCACGGATATATAATTATACAGCCACGGTTTCTTGGTGGCACTTGTCCATGGCCAGTGGCCACCCTCTGACAGACTTGTAGTCGCTGAGTCTGTAGCTGGACCATCCCTCAGTGACGCCAAGTTTCTTGGCGGCACTTATTCAGCCTCTGTCGCCGGACCTCTGTTCAGCCTCTGTCGCCGGACCTCTGGGCTCTGTTCAGCCTCTGTCGCCGGACCTCTGGGCTCTGTTCAGCCTCTGTCACTGGACCTCTGGGCTCAGCCTCAGTTCAGCCTCTGAGCCTCTGCCACTGAGACGTCACTCAAACACTGCTGTTTGCATTCAATCGCCTTTTGAAGGTCTTGCGACGCGCGAGAACCGATTGCTTTCGTCGCAAATTGGCTTTTACGTTACAGGTCCTCAGTGACGTGCGCAAAAACTCGCAAAAGACCAGGACATTGCCTTGTGGGGCGACACCCGATCGACAGGGGGCTACTAATATAAGCTTAAATTGTGCGGGGTCTTCTCTCCTTCCGCTTGTGCTCGTCGTGCCTTTAACATGTGGGGCGCCGTCACTGGCCGGAGGGGGCGCCGTCACTGGCCGGAGGGGCGCCGTCACGGGCCGGAGAGGGACAGTCACTAGTCGGAGGGGCGCCGTCGCTGGCCAGAGAGACGCTGTTAGGGAACGGAGAGGCGCCGTTTATGGCAGGGAACAACCTCACTGGCCGTGGGCGCCGTAACTGGCCGCAAGAGTGCCGTCACTGGCCGGGGAGCGTCCTCACTGACCGGAGTACAAGGGCGGATCCAGGGGGGGGGCAAAGGGGCCATGACCCCCCCCCAAACCACCCAAAATCGGCGCAAATTTGACACATTTCCTGATGTTTGTCGTAAACTAAGCAACTTTTTACTAGAGAAAGTTTGTTTTAAATCAGTATTGAATAACTAAGCAAGCGTAAAATCGATGAGTTTTCAGAATACGCGATAATTTTTGGGATTTGCCCCCCCAAACTGTCAAAATCACACTTTCTGGATCCGCCAGTGCCGGAGTAGCGCCGTCACTGGTCGGAGGGGCGTCGTCACTGATCGGAGGGGCGCCAGCTTTGCATGGGCACCGCGGGTCCAAAGGACCAGGTCATGACCTGCATGACCTGATGCTCGGTACGCCGCTGCAGGTCCCACTCCCAGGGTAGCGTGGTAGCGAGTGGTGGTAGCGACGGCTTCACCGCGATCATGCGTCAACTGACGACCACCGGAAGTGTCACCACTGACCAGAAGTCTCCTGGCAGCGATTAATCACGTCAACAGTGTGGGTGTTATATGTACGGTCATTAAAAGTCTCCTACCCACCCACCGAATTAGCGAGGCCGGGGGCTAGACTGCAGCGCCACAAGCTCATCGTCTGTCCAGTCTTCTTTGGGTCGGTGCAGCGGCTGACGGATCTATCTAAGATATTGTAGCTGTTAGCGGATTTCTTGAGCCCATCCTGGTCAGTCCCTTCCAAGTTGTCTGACATCCCGGCGGCTGCGGCCCTTCCATGCCGTGGGTGAGGGAAGGGGGAGGGTTCGAGTGGCCTTGTCGGCTGGCGGACAAAGGACAAGGCAAGGGTGTTCGGAGGGCTGGTGTCCGGCCACGGGGAATTCCCGCGGGCGGCCGAGTGGAGATTCCTGTGGGAAGGGGGAGCAAGATGATGAGATGGTATTATGTAAATACTCTGGCGGTGATTGATGAGCCACAAAAGTCCGCCAAACGAGTTGAGCGTCGCGGCCTAAACAGACAGAGACATCTATCGCTGAAACAGAGAACCAACTGCTGCACAGCCGTGCAATATTCTAAAATGCTTCTCACAGCCTTGGCTATCATGTTACGTTCATTTATTTCGTGTCATGTCACAGACAATGTCACATATAGCCTTTCGTAGCAAAAATTATGACACAAATAGGTAAATGCAGTTTTGTTGCTGGACGTTGAAAGAATCAAGATACACTGCATCAAAGCACCTCATGTTTTGGTTAAAACGTCTGCTATGATGGGTTATCCTGCAAATTATAGGTCAGAAAGTGCAAAAACCATACGTTTATATCAAGCTTCCCTGCTATTTTTGTTTAAACCGCGCCCCACTGGGCCTCTGCATTTCCTTCGCCCGACTGGGGGGGGGGGGGGTTTGAACACCCCCTCTAATTCGGCTTCTATGGCACGTAGACCAAAACAAAAAACACAGTTCAAACTGTTATCAAAAATCATTTAGAAACTAGTTCATTTTTTTTCGCTCATGTCAAAACTCAGGTCAACAGAGGTCATCCAAGGTCAAATTTTCCATTTTTAGGACATCGCTCCAGAAACCCCCAAATATCTCGGAGACTATGCTATCTAGAAACAAACGTTCTAAAAAGACAATCGCTAGCCATTGAAATTTGCAATCGCAAATATGTCCTAGGTTCTCAAAATTGACCTCAGGTCAATAATTTAGGGCTCTAGAGATCATTAAAGTTCCAAAATGCTTAATTTTTGGCAAAACATACTTTTCGCGAAATAACTTCTTACCTAACAAAGGATAACGCAATAGTGCTGTTTACGCCATCGTGTTTGTTCTCGTCAAGACGCTTTGACAATAAGTCAAATCTTGATCATGATAAGGTCAACTTAAAAAAAAAATGATCTCAGGTCAAGGTCAAGTGGTGACCTCAAGTAGGGTCATGCTTGCATATCAGGAGATGTTGTCTTGACGAGATAAAACACACTTGGTGTAAAGTTACACTTTCTCTATCTTCATTATGTTTATAGTTATTGACGAAAAGGGTGTTGGTGACCTTGGATGACCTCAGATGACCCCGTAAGCGGTCCCTGAGCACAAAAACTCGCAATTGGATCATAACATAAATCCTATTATAACATTGTTCCAGACATGAATTGGACTTGATACTATTCTATCGAAAAAGAAATCAATTTTAAATGTTTCCCATTGACTTATAATGGGAGGTCACGAATTGCCCGACCTCAGCGTCAACCGATATCAAAAATCCGAGACACCATTTTTTAGATATGATGATTTTATGTAATCTTAAAAGTTTGATATCGATCCGTTAGAAACTGTGGTCATCGGCACGACCGCAAACGTTTTTGGTAGGTGGGGTCACTTGACCTGACCTTGTGACCTGACCTAACCCGATACGAAACTTGAATTTTCGCAAAATGTGCGGAAAAAATCAATGATTAGTTATGCCAAATTTGGCGGCGCTAGAGCCGCCGTTTTTTCGTTATCTTGATAAAACAGGAGGGGTTCAAACACCCCCCCCCCCCCCAGTGGGGCGCGGGTTAAAGCTCTCATTTTGCAACATGTTTGCGCTAATTGCTTGCAATCCATGGATGTCTTGGACGATACAAGCGCAAAAATATCAAAATATGACTGGTTGATTGTGGCTTTTGCTGAAAACATTTATTCGGAGAAAATTAAGCAAAGGAATTTTAAGTTTTCATTAACAATTTGTTCGATAGCGTTGCACATTAAGCCTACGCTATAATTCGTTTTTATATTTCTTTAATTATGTATTTATATATTTTGTATTCAGACGGAGTGAGTGATAACGCGAAGTGTTCGAACAAACGTAGTCTTACAGATGGGCCATTATGAGTGAAGAAATATAGATAAAACAACTATTGCATAGCATTATCTTAAAGCAACTTGACTTAAAAAATGAATAAAAAACACCATAGACGGTGGAATGCATAAATAACATTTCTACCATGCAGATATTTTGATATGCGACATATTTACGAAAATAATCGGCAAAGAGTTTGCGGCCATCTACAGCTGTAGTAAAATGTAGTATAAGATAATACTTCTGTATAATGGGAATTTGATAGTATCTCATATTGTGCTATTTTATATTTAAAACTAACATTCTAGAAATAAATCAGAGCGATGAGTCATCGTATAGGTACTGCTTTACCTCTACGGTTAATCAAATTTATGTAACCATGGTCCGTTGACTTGCTTTAGATTACAGCGTACATTTGTAGGAATTATTTCGTTATTTACGCATATAGATAACAACGTATTGCAAAATGACATTTCTGACTTGGTTGATGGCTAATGCTATGTAATAACCGCTTTAGTCAGCGGGCGCGAGAACATGTATCACCGATGTTGGGTATCTCTAGAGACAGACTGTGGGGTATACGCACACCCAACTAAACCACTGTAACAATTCTGTTTACTAATCCTGACGGCAACCCATTGTTGTGCAGCACCAGCTCAGGGTCACCGCTCGCCCCGTTTCAAAACACCCACCTGATAGCGATCTGCTGCAAAGGCTTGAGTTCAATGTTCTCACCTGCAAACGCAATATTACCCTGAAGTGCGTGATATGACGTTCACTTTAATTTCATCGTGGTGGCTGATACATGGTATAGATAAAAACATTGTTTAAAATTGTTTACGGTAGACGAGCGATGAAACACGGGCGTGCAGTAGGTATAAACTTCAGTTCCAGTGAACAACGGACAAACACAGTCAGTGTGCATGCAACTCTTGTTCAGCCCAGTGCTTCTGTTTTTGCCGTATATGCACTATGCAGTGTCGTTAATAACTGATGTATTGTTTACAGGTGTTTCGACCGTCCTGGTGCACTCCATTGGAGAGGTCAGCACACTCCAGCCGGCCACTCCGACCACGAAGCGGCGGACAGAACCTGCGGTGGTGCTGCCATCTGCAGCTTCTTGGCACCGTCCGCAGCGCCCTCTCTCCAACTCGCTGCCTAAAGAGGACGCGCCAATCGATGTAGGTGTCAGCAGTCAGCCTATGGCTCTTACCAAGCGACAGCAGCCTCCTGCATCAGCAGTGCCCTCTCTTCCCCGTCCTGTCGCCGCCTCTTTCCCACCATCACGGTCGCCAGCCACCATCAGCAGCGGTGGAGCTACCAACTCCGTCGCGGAGACTGCCACCGCAGCGTCTCCCCTGGACCAGATCTACGCCTCGCTGGCTGACCTGCGGGTGCGGTACCGGGAGACGGAGCCGACCCAGCTGGAGGCAGTGCGTCGCGAGCTGCTGCAGATCTTACATGGCGACACTCCCACGGAAACCGTGTCGGATGTGCTCCGACTGCCGAGTGGATCGACGGAGAGATTGACGGAGACGACGGAGAGACTAACGGAGACGACCGAGGCGACGACGACCGACGCCCAGCCACCGCCGGCGACGGCAGCGCCTCTGCAGCCGCTGCTGCTGCGTCTGCAGCTCCAGCAGCTGCTGCAGCTGCAGCGGAGGAAGACAGCTCGGTGGGACAGCGTGCTGGGACCGCAGCGGCCCCTGCAGCTGCGGAGGGTCACCGAGTCGACCACCACCACAACAACGACGACCACCACAACTACAACCACCGCTACTACTACCACAGCAACGACAACTACCACCACCACGGCGGCAGCGACATCAGCGTTGACACGCAGACCGATGCCGCTCGAAAGACTAAATCACCGGTCGACGCCGCTCCTCTTACTGCTCAAACCCCAGTCGGGTAGTCCAGTGGTGGCGAACACCTCCTCCCCGGCCACTCCAGCCTCGTCTGCTTCCAACGGCGTGTTCACCATGGACCACCTCATCCAGCTCTACAACGCCTTGACGAACAGCTCCGCCACCGAGAACTTCATCGACTACGACTACGCCATGGACCCCGTCCCGGCCGCCAACGCCTTCCCCAGCGCCAACTGGCTCTCCCCCGTCCCCACCCCTCCAGCGACACCGCCAGCCTCCTACCCCTACCCCTACCCCTCCAACCCCTTCCCCTCCCCCACCTACACCACCACTGCGCCCTACGTCGTCCAGATGATCGACGCCCTGTTCGGCGACGCCGACCTGCAGCCGCCCATCGTGCAGATCACGCGGGACGGCCTGCACGACTCGCTGAACCAGCTGAAGGAGTCAGCAGCGCTGCAGACGGACGGACAGCCGAACATGCTGCTGGTCTCGCTGATCGCCGCCATGCCGCTGTTCCTGCTGGCGCTGCTGCTGCTCGGCGCGCCGCTCGGGCTGCTGATTACGATGGCGCTGGCCCTGCCGTTGGTCTCGCTGCTGCTGTATTCGAACCCGGCGCACTCAGCAGCGGCGGCCAGGTCTGGGGGCGAGGAGGGCTGGATGCAGGTGCTGAGGGGCACCACGCTGGGAGAGCTGCAGAGTCATGTGCGGGAGGCGGTGCGTCGAGGCAGATCAGGGACGTTGGTTAGCCAGAATTTATGCGACCACTAGTGCCGCGGGATCTCCTGGCCGAATTCTAGCAGCAATGCGCGGGTGTAAGAGCTCGAGAGGCTCTCACTCACATGTAGCGTGCAAGTTGAGATAGAATTCTATTCATGTGTGAGAGAAGAGGTGTAGCACGCTGCTCCACGCGGAGTAGTCATAATTAGGCATAAATAGGTGCATATATGTTGGCCTATGGCTTATAGGACTGACAGGACAGGATAATATTATTATTAGAAATAGTCGTAATTAATCCGGATGTACGTGCGCAGTTGGCACTTATTATATTAGGCGCGTATACTCAAATAGATGCTGTGTGGGAATATTTCGGTGCGCTATTGTTACTGTTGGAAGGAGCTCCGACTGGCACGATATTTGAGTAGTCTAGTATATAGTGTCGTGGTAGCGGCACGTTGAGCAGAAGCACGTTATCAGTGCGCCATTTTACAACAAGCTGGCTCAATCAAGTCTTAACTGCGAATATGCGAAACCATACAGTGGTTGACAGAGTCTGTACTTGATATGAATAAATATACGCTTAGGACTATTTTATTTGGGCTGCTTCCTTATTTGTAATAACATGATATAATAACCGATGCATTGTTTCAATATAAATGCCACAACGATCGGTTTTCCGGGATCCTCTGCTAGCGCAAATCTTGTATTCGCGGAGCTCACTCGGACTACTACAAGCATTTTCGAATGACAATTCGCCATTACTAATTCCACATTTCAGTTACAGAAGCCTCGGTGTTTGGCACACTGTTGGATAGATACGCAGGTCCAACCCGTATAAACATCACTACACTTGGCCCAGCGGTGTCCCCCTCTTTCAGTCTCGACCTATCCGGCTTTTGCCGCAGTATTACGCTGTTTTCGCCTATTTAGATGTGCCAGGATCCACGCTACACCGTCAGCCCTGAACTGTGACGACCATGACAAGCTTGTAGACGGTCCAGTAACACCGTGACGCGGCTCCGCACGGGCGGCGGCGGCGGCGGCGGTCTCCAGGAAGGCGGCGGGGTAGGCTCCGGTCCTGTCGACGGTTCTTCATTACACGCGCGTCGCTGAAGCGGTTAGTTTGTGCGTCGGCGACTGCCCTGGTCGTAGCCAGTCGTCCACGGTTTAGGTTAACCGAGATTTTGGGTTAGCCGATCGCCTCGTTTATCTGGGATTATCGCGATTACGGTAGCTTGGTGAGTGGTTTAGGGCCGCTAATTCGCCGGGCGTGTGTTGCGAGCGGTGTGCGGCGCGTAGACGGGCGGGTTGGGGTGGCGGCGGTCTAGGCGTGCGGCCGGTTAGGCGGTGAGGCTGGCGCGGTGGCTGGTGGAGCGGTGTACTTGAAACGGCCGCGTTATGCTAGGGGCAGCGGGAGCTGTAGGTAGACGCCGTCCGTCCTCGCGTCAGTCTGGTGTCTGTGAAGCGAGCAGTCTCACGGGTCTCTAGGCACGCTGTGATGGTCCAGCCGCCGCCTGCCTGCCTTTGGGTCGAATGAGCGAGGTAGTCGACGATGCGGCTGGCAGGACGCTCGGTAGCTTCCAGCGATTGCTCTTGCCTGAGTGGATGTACGCAGTTAAGACGAGGTTCACTCTCGCGCGGTGTAGACGAAGACCAGGGCAAGGCTATTTCGTGGGCGACAATGGCGGCGCGGCGGATGACGTTTTCTTGAAGTGGTGGTGGAGGCGATGCCTTGGCTTGTTGTAGGGGTCGCGGCTCCTCAGCCGCTGGTTGGTGCTGTACGTCGACGCAGGCGCTTCTCATGCTGGCCTGTTCCGATAGGCGCGGACTCTCGCGCGAGCCGTGTATTGGTGAATACGTGGCAGGCGCAGCTGCGGCCTCGGCGACCGATGGCTCTCAGAACACGAGTCGGCCGACATGCTCTACAGCGTGCACGACCTCGGCTACGGCAACAACACGAGCCTGGCCGCCTGGCTGCAGATAGCAGCGCGGGGCAACAGCAGCAGCAGCACCTCCAGCGGTCCGCAGCCATCGCTGAAGGTGACGACCGGGATGCGTCCTTCCGCCGCCGGCTGGCGCTGGGACTGGCTGGTCTCCAACACGACGGCAGCCGAGCGTCGGTTCCAGCAGCGCGTCTCGTCCGTGCTCGTCCGTCCCCTGGTGAAGTTCAGCGCGCGGCTGGGCGGCGACGTGCCCCCTGCGGCGCTCTCGGCGCTGCTGCGTCAGCTGGTGACGGAGAGCAGGCCGGCCGTGCTGGACGCGCTCCGGGAGGTTACCGGGAAGGGCGGCCCCGAGCGGCTGCTGAACAGGGGTGGCGGTATCGTGAGGACCGTCGCGTCGGCCGTCACTGAGCTGGTGGTGCTGTCGTCCGGCGCTGCGCAGCAGATTCGCTGGGCCGCCGCGCCGTACCTCTCGAAGGTCAACACATCCTCGTCTGCAGCCGATAACACCTCACAGGCAGCCAACAGCACCTCATCCGCCACCACCAACGCCTCCGCCTCAGACATCAACACCGGCGCATCCTCTCCCACCACCAACTCCACCAGCGACACCCCCACCGCCAGCTCCCAGCCGGAGGAGCCCGCCGCCTCCTCCCGCCCCTCCTCGCGCCTGGCCGCCCAGTCTGCGCTGATGGGCCGTGTGTTCCGCTCCCTCAGCGTCTCTTCTCCCGACGTGCTCGGCGCCACCACCCTGCTGGCGGCCGTGCCGGTGGTGGTGCTGTCCCTGTACCTGCTGTTCAGCGTGCCGGCCGCCCTCCTGATGGCAGCCGTGCTGTACGGCGGGCTCCTCCTGGCGAGCTCGCTGGCGCGCGGCATGGTCGACGGGGAGACGGCGGAGAGCCTGGTTGACGGGGAGGCGGGCCTGCTGCTCGGCAAGGCGGTGGAGGCGGTTCTCGGAGGGTTGTTCCGGATGAGGCTGCTGCGCACCCTGCTCATGTTCGCGCTGGAGGGACTGGTCGGCTAAAGTCGCAGTGGTGGGAGGTCCACTGGCAGTTGGTGGCGGTAACTCGCCATGTAAAGGCCGGCTGGCTTCGGAGGTTTGGAAGAATCTGTACTCGCATTAGGGATGAGCGTGATTCGGAGGCTTTTCTGTTTTCGTATTTATGGTTGGCTTCAGAGGCTAGACTTATTGTGGAGGCTTGAGTGGTTTTAGGGTATGGGCCAGTTGGAAGAGTCGTGCGATGTCTTAAAAGGCTTGGATAGCCTGACAATTCTTTGCAGCGCATGGCTAAATTGAAACAAACTCTCAATTACCTTCTCTGAAGTGATAACTGCAATATGGGCACGACTTTCCTTTCCCTGCCGTGCAGAGGCAAAATATTGCAGTGGCAAGGAAGTCGCATCACGATATTTTGCCTTTGCACGGCATATAAGCCCTCGGAATACTCACATCGGTGGGGATTCCAATGGCAGCTCTTATGCATGTTTTGTATGGCAAACCTAGCCAACTTCTATTATGTATTTAGTGTTAGCATATGGAAAAGCATTCCAGTGCAATCTCGTATTCCAAAGTTTCTGGCATTGTTGTGTTACCTATTGTGTACAGTGATACCGTGAGCCTACACATAGAACGATGCGTGACAATGGACAGTGTATGACGAACACGGCGCTCACGGGGTAGTTTGCGCCAGTTCTGTATTATCGTGTAGCTTGCCGCTCGAGGTCGCAAGTCTGACCGTCTTTATGTATTCGTCTGTTGATTATCCGACATGGATATCGCCTATCGGTGTGGATTCCTGATTCAGTGACTCACTGCTGAGATATGCAGGGCATTTCGTGTCGCTAATCAAACTCGGTCTGTGTGGCATTATGTTTGATATTGTATGGAGACGTGAATGCATTCATGTGTTGTATATATCAATACAAACTACAAACATACCACTGTGGCTTGAGTTGGGTACGTGCCTTTCTGTGGCGATTCGGTTGCAGATACCGTTCCGTTACGAACTGCTCATCTTTCAAGCCAATAAATGCCTGGATATTCCCAAGAAAATGAACTGCGAATGGGGACACATAGCGGTTCGCATGCGGCCAGACAACACTCAGCGAGGCCACAGTTCCCACGCAGAAGTATCTTCACACAGACACAGTGGCCAAGCCGACCGCGAAACGTCGTCACGGTCTGCCGGAGAGCATGACTGGGCAGAACACCGTATGTTGGCTGTGAAGCTAACCACCGCGTCCATTTGGCTCGACGCTCCTGCCTGGGAACAGCCTGCGCTAGTTCATCACGCGGGGTAACGTGCGAGAGACACAATGTTTAGTGCGGCGGAAGAGAAGACGGTCCAGACGGACGGTTCAGAAGACGGCTAAGGTGTTTTATGGCCTTGAATCAGAACACACGGGACCGTCCGGGTCCCAGGACTCGGGCCATCGACCTCTGGTCTCAAGGCTAATGAATTTAAATGCGGGGCTCGGGACTCCTCTAAAGAGATTCGAGGCTGGTTAAAAAGGAACCGAGTGACTGAAGTCGGGATTCGGTAGTGGAGACCGGAGCTGAATGCATCAATTTCCCATTTACCTTCCTTTAGCCGTTGACTTGTGGAAGATATTTGAAATCGGACACTTCTGTAAGAAAAGCGTGCCTTTTTCCCACCAAAATACATATTCATTTTTATTCTTTAGAAGCATTAAAAGGAGTGTTTCACCTTTGTATTGGTTTTTAACTGAGACAGCCATTATCTTAGGCCTTTATTGAAAAGCATAAATTACAAAAACTATTACTCTAAAACTTAACCGTTTTTAAGCAATTCGGTTTTGAAATTGCAAAAGAGGGTCTATGCAAGTTCCGCCTCTGATTGGTTAACAGCCACTTCAAGTATCTTCAAGGTTGTTGCTCCGAGGAGAAAAACTACTTGCATTTCTCAAACCTTGACTGAATTAGCTGCTGCGAGTATGATAAAAATACTTGTTTGTATTCAAGTCGTCAGAATTTGTCTACAAAAATTGTATCTATTATCTATAACTCTCTATATCTCAATAATGACGTCATTTTCCTAAACTTTAAAAAAACTAAGGGGGTTAAATTCTACCCCCACCTCGAATCTTTCGAACCAGTGACCACAGCGAGACACACTAGGCGGTGATCGAAGGCTTTCCATGGGGCGATTCTTATGCATACCCGAAATTATTAAAATAATGTCAAATGTCAGGTCACTATCAGGTCGAAGGTGACATTCGACATATTTGAGTTTTGGGCCATACTTTTCATCCAAAGCCTTATATTGAGAGTCAAAGATTGAGATTGTTGTCGCACAAGGTGCTCTCAAAGGTATACCGCATCTTCCGTATTAAGTGAAAGTGACATTGTAAGCAAAGGTCAAGGTCACAAAAGTTCACTGCTGGTAAGATGTCTACATAAGTCATGCGACACATGTTTTAGGGGTTATTTTACGCGTGTAATGCGATAGTAGTAGCCATTTTTACAAACTGACACCACCAAAAGTAAAGGTCAGGTAATTTAATATATTTTATAAATTGTGTTTAATATAAATAAACTAGACATGGTTTTAGATCAGTTGTGTCTAAAAATACAGCAATGACATTTATTTGTCTGTATCTGGTCCATAAAATTCAAAAGACGTAATTTCACAAATTGACAGTTTATACTTGTGCTCATCTTTCAAGCCAATAAATGCCTGGATATTAAAAAAATGAATTACGAATGGGGACACATAGCGGTTCGCATGCGACCAGACAACACTCAGCGAGGCCACAGTTCCCACGCCAGAAGTATCTTCACACAGACACAGTGGCCAAGCCGAATAATTAGTCAGTAGGTAAAGACCAATGTATTGCTTTGAAATTTGGTTTGGATTTCTTCCATTCTTAGTTTTTCACATCTATCTTAATTTTTAATATATTTAAAACAAATCGATTCTGTAGACAAAATTTTGCAGATTTAATTTATTTGTTTTACTTTTAAGGGTCAAAAACACAAAATGTAGAAAATTCGTGACAGCCATTCGGATGACAATGTTATTTATTCTCTTTTCACACCTCTTGTTTACATTTGGCGTAGTTAATCGATTAACTACATTTCGCGAACATTTATTGTTTTTCTACCAAAAATGACATGACATGACGTCACTAAAACGTCATTATCTTCAAAAGTACAACATTATTTGCAATAGCATTTCTTGAGAAGCCGTAGGATTGATGCAGCATATAATAAGGTACTATAAATTTAGCGTTTCTATCTGTCATCGTTGTTAAATTATTGAGAAAACCCGGGAGGGGGCGGTAAAATTTACCCCCCCCCCCGTCGAGCGGGTTATGTGACTTTTCTAGAAACGAATATCACCATTGTTTTTTAACAGCAATCACTTCAAATTTGTTCTACAATCGGCGTACATTTGACAACTTTCTGAAAGGTGAAACATTTTCTTTAACCCTATTCCTTGCGGGCGGCTAGAATTATGTTAACGTGCGGGGGGCAGATTCTGCCACCACCCCCCCCCCCCCGATATATCGAGAACCGCTCGGTCGATTTAAATGAAACAACGTCATTCGATGCGCCGTTAAAATAAATTTATTTTGGGACCACAAAATGTACTTTTTGTTGAAAAATGGGGCCAGGGGCAAAAATACGAAATTTTTGAATGCTTTTGAAAGGTCATTGCGACAATGTGGTTTGATATATTTTCATGCCCAAATCGTGCTTCAGCTTCCAATGAACCGGTCTTTCACATATCAAAAGGACAAGTATCAAAACGAAAAATCACAGGCATATTCAGAGGGTGTAAAATGGGGGAATTTTCTGATAACAAATATGTGCTGTTCGTGATTGTATGGAACGATATAAACGTCTCATGTGGTCTTTTTTGCTATAATTGGTTAAATATAAAATATTGTGCATAGGTGGATCCAGGTAAACATCGTAGGGGCACCATGTGCGTAACATCTTTTATCATCTTACTGTTTTGAAGTTGGACCTAAATTGACGGTAGGTATCACCTCCCATTTTATGTACCTGAGTGCGTCTCTGCCCAAAAATATGTACGATCCAAGTATTCATAATGTATATTCCAGTGACATCATTTCTGGCCCACTTATTGCACCACAAACTACGAAGGAAGTATGCGCCACACAACTGCACTCGTAACAGCCTCCCTGGAACTGCTTCTGCTAGACAAATTTTGTTCTCTAAAAAAATGACAATTTAACTCAATTTTAGGAGAATTCCAAAGTTTCAAAACTCTACGCTTAACGGCTTAAGAGTGACAAGCGAAAAATTACCGGGAGGGGCGCCCCCCCGCAAGGAATAAGGTTAGTAGGAACAGCAACAATTTGAAGATAGCTCTGCAAGTGATGCATTTTACCCCACCGGGGCAGGCTGCATCTTCTCCTGAAACGCATGAAATTAGTGGCAAAAATGCCCACTAGTTTTATTTATTTTGAGCGCATTCAATTGCAAAAGTTCAAGTTAGGCAGTTCAAATAAGATCTGTCGCTTTCACGCCAGAGGTATATGCTACGATAAGATTAAGTCAGTTTCATCACACCTGAAATTGCAAAGAGTTCACCAGATTGTGTATTTATTGACAAAATATATGACCTTTCTTCCTAAAAAAATGTGATAAGCTCTGTTGCATTCAAACTTTAACCCGTGATACATTTAACCCTGGTCTGAATTTTAGTCCTGGTCAAATTTTAACCCGTGATACATTTAACCTAGGCTGAACTAATCCTCGGGTCTCATATGTCGGTATTTTGACTCAGACATCTCACTCGATTGTTATCCTTTATCTATCATCTATCACCGACTGCCCATCTGAGAATGATTATTCATTTCGTCACAGCTCTAACCTTCCCCAGCCAGCTGTGTCCGGAAACGCGTCAAGGTCGACTCATGTAGCCTCAGGGCAGAGCGTTGGCCGGTTGTTTCTATGTGAACGGGGCGCGCCGGTCGAGCGAGCGAGGCCGACTCAGACGGGGTTCACTGCGCCGTGCCGCTGGGATGGCCCAACCGCTGCCTGGTGAGGAGTCCCACACCACGCCACCGCACCACCTCTGCCTCCACGTGGCCTGCTGGTTAACTGCAGGTGATGTGCATCAGTTAGGTGGCATCACTGGCAGCACCCGGGAGCCTTCACACTAAATCATTCGACAGTACAACCGATAAATGCCGGTAAAATCAGATTAATGTCATTTTCATTTTTGTAGTGATAACCAGCATCATAACGATCAATATTGTATTTGTACCTAAACCTAAGCCTGTAAAACCTAAACCTCTAAAAAATATATATATGATAGGTACCCATCTGCTGTCATCTAAGGAGTGAACAGGTAGGTATATATAAAATGTTTACGACGCAAGTTATACGACGCACGTACCCTCGCCGTACCGGGGGAGGCGTTTAAACGCCCGGTTTTTCGAGGATGGTGGAAAAACGGTGTTGCGCAGAAAAACAGTGGAGCTGCACGCCACAGTTCAACTGCACAGCTATTTGGACATCAATTAACCATATCTTTGCCATTATTTACCTTATTTCATCTCAGATCAGGTCACCAGGCCNCGATTAGTGAAGGATTCGACCAAATTGGACCCATAGGCTGGGAGCATTGCATCGTCTGCTAATTTCTTCAGCGTTTTAGACCATCCTGGGTATAATTGAGTTTAAACCGGGTAGATTATTTGGTGCAAGAGGCCTCAGGTCAATATTAAGGTCACCAGAGGTAAAAACAGGTAAAATCTTCCCATATTTCGAGTAAATTGAGCATTGGTTCACATAATCCGGAATAGCTCAGTAACTAAAATAGCTACAAACATAGGGTAAACAACACTGAAAAGCACTTGAAACGCTCATTCAGTAACATGTCCTCAGATTTGACATAGGGTCAAAAGTTGAGGCTCTAGAGGTCAGCAAACGTAAAAATGATAAATTTCATGGAAGTTTTTTCTTTTTCTAATAACTTTGTATTTGTATAAGTTAAAGCAAAGCTTTTGTCACCATTGTGTTTTTCTCGCCATAGCGCATTGCATGATATATCGGATGACCTAGCAAGGTCAAATTCGACGACTGACCAGACCTGAGGTCATGTCAAGGTCAATTCAAATTGTATATTAAGGTGTGTCATCAGTAACAAAACCAAGTGACACAAAGAAATTCCTTGGCGCTGGAGCCCAAAAGTACACATCACAAAAGTACTCCCCAGAAACTTGAATTCGGAGGAGCAAACCGATCGAAATGTCGCTATAAACCGACGCCCGGCGTTGCAGTCTCCGTATGTTGAGCGCCACTGGCAACCGCAGGTAACACCAAGCCGTTGGCGGCAAGCGATGCAAAAATAACTTCGCGTATGAAAACGATGCTACCGAGCTCTTCTGAAACTGATACGGGCGAAAATGTGCCAAGCTAAGCTCCAATAAGCAGTTCAGACATTGGCTGACTGATTGTCTTATAGAAGAAACTTATGCGTTGTTGAGAATAAACTCGCTGTTCGAGTACATCAGATAGTACTGCTTTTCGACTTTTACTTCTCTAAGACACCTCAAGTGCTGCAAACAAAACCATGCCTATCATATGACTCACACTATAGTGTGAGTATAACTTACTTATGTATAACTTATGCAACTTCTCCGCAGTGCGACCCTGGTCTAGATCCATTTAGGTACATGTATTTGAGAATACGCACGTACAAAATACATATAGACATAGACATATACATTATACAGCGCCGAGTCCCTAAACGTAACGGCAATACATATCAGCACATAGCGTAAGCATGAACAAACGTGCAAATAATACGATTTTATATGGCATAACGTATATGATAATGAGTAAATGCTTAACAATGAATACATAAACAATCAAACGATACGAGAAGAAGTATCAACATTCATTGCTATGAATTCGAAGACAAATGACAATTTATCTTCATATTTACCTGGGATAGTTCAGTGGTCCGATTCGCCGCCGGGCTAACGCGGTCCGGACGGTGCCATTTTGAACTCCCGAGGCCAGCAGATACAGCAGGTGCTGGTCCATGCTATGTGAAAAAGTTTCACTGGGCCAGGTCGACCGGCAGATTGGGCACGTGCCCCGGCATGGGCTCAAATTCCACAACGTCCCCCTCCCAGACCTCTCCGGCGTAGGTCTTGCCGATTGGTCCAGAAAAAGATTTCGGTCCCGTGGTCGTGCCGTCCAGGTTCAGCAGCAGGCGGCGGAGGTTCAGCTCGTTGCCGTGCAGCTGGTAGAGGAACCAATGCACGGATGACTCGGTGACCAGCTCAAATATAGGCGTAGGAACGCGGGGGGCCGCGGGGGCCATGGCCCCTCACTTTTTGTCCATCTCTGTGTGCTAAAATACACATTTTTGCTTCGTTATAGACATTTAAAAGTGCAACAGATTCGCAAAGACGAAAGGAGCCCAAATCTGCATATAAATATCGTGTAGGGGGATTGAGTTCCCCTCTAGACGAGATCGAAGTTTCGCTGGCCCCCTCACTTTGTGTCACGTTCCTACGCTTCTAAGCTCAAACAGCCGGCACACGCCACCTTTTGTCCCGGTGTTGACGGCCGTGCCGTCGTAGCTGAGCAACAAACGGAAGAGTTCAGGATCCTTCGCCATCCATCGGATCAACGTTGAGGCCGTGAGCTATGCAGAGATTGATTCTCCTGGTGCGGAACCAAGTCACACAGCCCTCCACTCCTGCGGAGAGTCTGAGTGACGGCGAGTTGTGGGACATTAGTGCACGGCTCCGGATATCATGCGCCCTATCGCAGTTCAACACCCAGTGGCGGGTGGAAGAGAACGGGGTGGCACTACCGTCACGAGGCGGTGATTTTCTGACGGGTAATCGGGAGAAGATGCCACGGCATGGCCCTTATCACGGCCAAGCTCGCATCGCCTAAAATTCACCCTCACCATAAGCCTCCTAAGAAAGATACTAGCTCTGAAGATTAGCTGGCCATTGTTAGACTAATCATTATCCTCAAAAAGTAAGATTCCGCGTTTCCGCTTCACTATTGGACATGTACATTGTGCAGATGTACTTAAGACGTCTGTACTTGAAGTCGAAGCGGGAATTCTGACCACCTTTTGGGGATGTGATTAGTTAAGCAACTGCCAGCTACCTCAGATCGAGAATATTTTATAGTTAATGGTGGGCGAGAATCTGGCCAATGCTGGAGCTGGCGTGATGACGCCATGCCGCGCCCCGTTCCTCCCATTAAACCGCCTAAGCACGCAATCGGTGACGGTGTGCAAGGTCCCTCTCCACCGCCTGGGTGGAAATGTGAAGCTACGATATTGGGAGGGATGGCCATTCGAGCCTGCCACTTATGTCCACAACTCGCCGTCACTCAGATATCGCAGAAGGGAGCTGTGTGACATGGTCCAATCAGGGAGATTATGCCTGTAATAGCTCCACGGCCTGCAAGGTTGATCGCTGGATGTGCGAAGATCCTGGGCTCTTCGTTGCTGCTCAGCTGCGACGGCCACACCGGGACCGAAAGGGCGTGTGTCCGGTGTTTGAGCTGTGTCACCGAGTCAAACCCGTGCACTTTCTCTTGCCAGCTGCACGGCAACGAGCTGAACCTCCGCCGCCTGCTGCTGAACCTGGACGGCACGACCAATGGGGCCGAAATCTTTTCCGGACTCATCGGCAAGACCTGCGCCAGAGAGGCTTGGGAGAGGGACGTTGTGGAATTTGAGCCCATGCCGGGGCACGTGCCTAATCTGTCGGTCGACCTGGCCCAGCAGCTGTTGGACCAGCAGCTGCTGTAAATGCTGGCCTCGGGGGTTTAAAGCGGCTCCGTCCAGACCGCGTCAGCCCGCGGCGAATCGGACCACTGCACTATGCCAAGTACATATCAAAACACATTGTCTTCGAATTTACAGAAATTAATATTGAAACTTCTTCACGTATCATTTGGTTGTTCATGCATTCATTGTTCAGCATTTACTCATTATCATACGTTTACGTTATGCCATAGTATGTCGTAATATGGTTCATGCTTACGCTATTTGCTGATTGTATTGCCGTTACATTCAAGGACCCGGCACTGTGTATTTCTACGTGCGTGTTCTCAAATACATGGAAATGGATCTAGACCAGCGTCGCACTGCGGAGAAGTTGTATAAGTTGTCTCACAGGTAATATATTGTGAGTCATATGATAGGCATGGTTTTGTTTGCAGCACGTGAGGTGTCTTAGAGAAGTGAAAGTCGAAAAGCAGAACTATCTAACGTATTCGTACAGCGAGTTTATACTCAACAACACATAAGTTTCTACCATAGGACAATCAATCAGCCAATGTCTGAACTGCTTATTGGAGCTTAGAATGGCACATTTTCGCACGTATCAGTTTCAGAAGAGCTCAGTAGCATCGTTTTCATACGCGAAGTTATCTTGCATTGCTTGCCGCCAACGGCTTAATGTTACTTGCAGCGGCCGGCGGCGCTCAACATACGGAGACTGCAACGCCGGACGTCAGTTTAAACTTTAACCCTCGCCTTACGGGGGGAGGGCCTGACAGGCCCCCTGCTAACTTCCAAACCAAGCAAGATAGAGCACCGCCGTAAAAACCAGCATGTTGCCTTGTCATGTAGGAATCTAATGGTGTATCATTTTGGTTCAGGTCAAACGGGTGACCTTCCAGGTCAAAGTGGAATAACCTAAAATTTGACCGTCAAAAATATCGTGTTTTGTTCTGTCCGTCGAACTGCTTGTTAATATAAATGATTTGGTTAGCGTCAAAATGTTGGTCGTTGATTAGCTATCTGAAAGTATATCGATTTTTATGTCTGGATTAGTTATTAACTCCCAGGAAGAAAGTCGTCACCAGAGACAAATTGCTATGGGCGATAAATTAGCAAACCTCTGACTAGATCACGCTCCGGAAAAAACGTGTCAAAAAACCTCAAAATTAGAAAGTGTTAAATGTAAAAAACTGCATGTCCAGACAGTTTTCTCCTGAATTATAAAGTATGTATTTGATTCACCATCTGGTCAAACAAAGTAAAAATGTTAAAAATTTAAAAATGACGGTCATATAATTTATTTCAGACTAAGGAAGCCATCACTCAGTCAAATTGAGATATTACTTGAAATTTGGGTATTTGGGTATCGTCCCACATCGTTTCTCAACAAATTCCGGCTTTTAATTCTTGGAAAATTTCGATTTTTGTGGGGATTTCGAAAAAAAGACACAGTTTTGACCTTTTTGGGGGCCAGAAAAACATAATAATTGAATCTTTCCGAAAATTTATTTGAAAGACAATAACATTTGACGTCATTAATTGATTTTGTTTGTTTAACTTTTGCTGGCAATACTCTATTTTCTATGATTTTGTGACAATATTTGACGTTTATTTTTTACGAACATGACGTCTCAACATACGTCATTATCTTTCAAACATATATCTCTGAACTCACTATTAATAGCAAATTTTACGGAATACGTGAAAATTGTTGTTACTCAGCTATAAAAAATTAGAAATATGTGCGCCATGCGTAAGAAGTTATTCAAGAAAAACCTCAGGGGGGGGGGGGCTGTCAGGCCCCCTCCCCGTAAGGCGAGGGTTAAAGCGACATTTCGATCGGCTCGCGCCTCACAAATTCAAGTTTCTGGGAAGAATTTGCGTGATGCCGTATACTTTTGGGCTCCAGCGCCAAGGAATTTCTTTGTTTCCGTTGATTCCAAGAGACTCACCCCCTCGATGACACTTATTATATTATCCATTGACCTGTCCGGTCTGAGAGGCACCTAGTCTGAAAGGTTTTACTTATGGTAGTCTAGAGAGTCAATATGAGGCAGAGAGGAAGTCTGAGAGGGCCTTTGCAATGCCTGAGAATATCCAAGGCTTGGCCAATAGGGCCAAAGTCAGGTCTAAGAGCGCTTGTGCTAGTTTGAGAGGGCTCTCAGTCATTCTTTGAGTCAATGGTTGCTGTTGCTCCTCCTGGGTGTGGCCTGGGGAGCGCGCGCCATAACTCTGGAGGGCTCCTTGTGACACAGTTCACCCACGTCGAGGGCCAAAATGACGTTCGCATCCCTCATCGCCTTTGATGTCAGATGGATGTTGCCCAGCAGGCGGAGGCGTGCTCCGGCCACACACGGGCACCTGAAGAGCACGTGCCCTGGGGTGACTGTTTCCTTTTGGCAGATGATGTAGAGGGAGGCTGGACACACCCTTGCTGCTGCACTGAGAACACGTCGGAATCGGCTGGCATCCGATCCGATAAATATACGATTTTGCATGTCCCCAGAGAATGGCACGCAGCAATGGGCGGAGAATGCGGCATGGCAGCCGGCAGGAATGGCCAGTGTTGGATTTGTGCCCGTTTGTTGGATTGTTTTAATCCAAAAAAGTTGTACTACAAGAAATAAGTATGCTACAGGAAAAAATATGTACACTATACACTATATAAAAATGAATATCTGCTGATGACCGACCCCCCCCCCGGTCAAGAGGCACATGTCTGGAGGAGGCAATAATGGTCATTTTGAAGTGATTTTTTGGCAAAATGTACTACAGGATACGCAAACAAATATGCTCACAGCATCCAAAAGCAAAACCAAAAATCGAACACTGGGTATGAGGGGCATAGCCACAGCCATCTTAACCCGCGACACAGATGGGCACTCTGCAGTCTATCCCGGTCGCCAGCCTCGGGGGGGGGGGGGGGTGGAAACCCCCTCTAGACTCGGCTTCTCCATAGGCTCGTAAGGAGAAGAAAGAAACAGCTGTTCGAACCGTTATCAGAATCATGTTCGGAAACTAGTTTTGAACATTTTTTCGCTCGAGTCACACTCAGGTCACCAGAGGTCATCGGAGGTCAAATTTTCCAGTTTTAGGACATCGTTATCAGAAACGGCCAAAATTATATGGGAACCACCACTGCTATCTAGAGGGAAACAACGACAGGCCATGCTAAATTTGCAATTAAGCACAGTTGTCCTCAAATTGTAACCTCCGGTAAAAGTTAAGGACTGACTAGAGGTTCATGTAAGGGAGCAACTGCCCGCCTTCCAAAAGTTCTCAAAGTGTGACGCGCACTTGTGGTGGCTTATATGACGTATTGCCTGCGAACCGATCAATGGACATTTATATTTCCTCACAAACATTGCTCATTTTAAATAACAAAGTTACGTTTTAAGTACTTTGGGATGAATGACGTAGATATGAAGGAATTTTGTGGAATAAAGAAGAACGCTTCCGCTGCATATATGACTAGTGTATGGCTAATGTAGTGGCCTAAATGGAGACCAGGCAGTCGCTGGTAGTCAACATTTAGTAAAGAGAGCGGACGACACTGCGGGAGTCCCGGTTCAAATACATGGTGGGGGTCTGGGAATGTTACAGATGTCAAAACCAAAACTCGATATCTCTGTGATTCGACCTCATGGTTGTTTCAACTTAATAGCATAGTCAGTACATAAATGTTTAAAATGTCAAGCACGCAAAATAGGCTATCTCAACTCAAACAAAGTGGATTAAGGGGTGGCAAGTTAAAGTAAAAACGTTGATTTTTTTTTGACATTTTTTACCGTAATAAACTCTCTTACGTAAAAAAGTAACACATAATTGTTTACGCCATGGACCATCCCCGCGTTTTTTTTGGTCTTCGTCACAGGCGATTAGAATTTGTAAAATTTTAGTCCATGTTGGTAAACTTCAGAAAATTATATCAGGTCAGAGGTCAAGTGGTGACCATTTCAGGTCATGTTACTAGTCAGGAGACGTTGTCTTGGACGAGACAAAACACCTTGGTGAAAGTTGCACTTCTCTAGTCTGCATTTATTTGTCTAGATAAAATTGACGAAAAGTATTGGTGACCTCGGGATGACCTCAGAGAATGACACCCGTATGGTTACTGAACAAAACCTGCACTTGGATCATACATAATATCCTATGGTAACATTATCCAGAAGGAAAATGTAAACGGACTGATATCGTCGAAAAAGAAAGCATTTGAAAGCAAAAAAGAAAAAGAAAGCTCCATTGACTTATAATGTCACAATCACAATTTTGTCACACCGTCACAAAATTGACTTGACCTAAGGTCACTGATATCAAAAATCCTAGATACACATTTTGTAGATACTGATAACTTAATGCAATCCTAAAAGTTTGACATCGATCCCTTTGAAACTGTGGTCATGGCACGACCGCAAACTTGCTGGGAGGTGGGGTCACTTGACCTGACCTAATCCGACACGAAACTTGAATTTTCGCAAAATGTGCGGAAAGGATCAATGATAAGCTATGCCAAATATGGCAGCGCAACGCGCAGCCGTTTTTTGACATCTCGATAAAACAGGAGGGGGGTGTTCAACCCCCCCTCAGTGGGGGCCTGGGGCGCGGGTTAAACGTTGGTGTGTGTGGCAGTGCCAACTTTCTGACTTGTTTTTTTACTTTTGAATGAGACATTTATGAGTTACTACTGGTCAAAAATTCACAAATAGAAGCAAGCCTGACACACATATTTATCAAACAATCAAACACATGTCATCGGTGTTGGGGCCGCTGTTATTCATCATTTTCGTCAACGACCTGCCGGGAGAGGTGCTGTCATCCGTCAAAATGTTCGCGGACGACACGGAAAAGTCTACTAGGAGCGTCAGCCAGGCCTCGGACATCCAAGTTCTTCAGAGTGATCTGGACGCCCTCTCCGAATGGTCAGATTGGTGGCAGCTTCCCTTCAACTGCGATAAATGCAAGGCTCTGCACCTGGGAAGACGCAATGTCAACCAAGTGTACAACATGCGGGACGTCCAGCTGATCCAGACATCAGTAGAAAAGGACCTGGGGGTTCACGTGGACTGTCATCTGAAGTTCCAAGAGCAGGCGGCTGCAGCTATCTCCAAGGCGTCGTGCAACTTGGCAGTCATACGTCGATTCTTCAGCGTCATTGACGAAACCACCCTGCCGTTACTGTTCCGGGCGATGGTTCGACCTCACCTAGAATACGCCAACACGGTCTGGGGGCGCTTCAACCGGAAAGATCAGAAGCGCATCGAGCGTGTGCAGAGGCGAGCCACCGAAGAATCTGTCAGCCAGGCGTCCTGGACCGCCCCTGTACGAGGAATCGAGACTAAGGGCTCTCAAACTGCCCGTTCCGCTATTTTACTATCGTCGTCGCCGTGGGCGAGTTATGATACGGTTATGTGTATCAGGTTGCTGCCTGCAGGCAGGAGTTGACGTTGCATGTCGACAACGAAGTTTTCTTCACCACTGCCAACTCGAAGTACTTACCCGGGGGCCACCAGTTGAAGCTGGCTGAAGCCCTAGGGCAGTTTCCAGGGTCCGACGGAACGCCTTCAGCGTGCGCGTAATCAACGAGTGGAACGCGCTGCCGCCCTCGGTGATCGAAGCCCCCAGCATCAACGCTTTCAAGGCTAGACTGGACAGAATTGGGTACATGAGATGTACACTATCCACATAAACGACTGAAGAAGAGAATCGTGCTAAGAAGAAGCTCAGAATTGTCCGGATCCGTGAGGCCAAGTGGCCTTCTTAATTCCGACCTATGTAAGTATAAGTATAAGTATATCAAGATCACTTTCAGCACCTTCATTTGGTCTGTAAACACCATCATTCTGAATATATGCACTGTTATTTGCACTTACGCATTGTTAATAATTTTGATTAAATAATTCATGATTGATTCACATAAGCCTGTGAATCACTGTGAATCATTCATCGGTGGTAATGTTGAGTGATTGAATCGTGACTGAATCATTAATTTTTGCCTGTGAATCATGATTGAATCATTCATTAAAATTTGAATCAATCACAGGTCTGCCACCATTTAATACAGATTATCAGATGTGTTCCCCAAAGTATTTTGCACTATAACTAATTTTAACTTTAATAATTAATATCTCACTGCTTCCTCACATTGCCCGTCCACAAACTTTCTTTACTCAACAGCTGATTGTCCTAAGAGCTGTGGTATTGAGTGTCTCGGGGTAGCTCAACTGGGCGACAAATCCTCAAACAATTATCAACAAAGCAAAATGTGTAATTTTCCAAGGCAGCCGAAGGCCGCAAAGGAGGCACCATATTCAACCCCTTGTGGCCTTGTGAAGCCAGAGGCTTCACAAGGCCCCAACTTCATAAACAACTTCATCTTTATTGACCCAACCTCCATAAAGGTTAGGTTTTGTTCGGTTATGAGTATGACGTTATACAACTGCAGCACTAGTCACATGTCATGACATGCATGGCCGCGTGTGGCGGGCAGTATTTTATTACCAAGACGCTGACGGATCCACTCCAGGAAGAAATTGTAAGGCGAGGGCACAGAAAAGTGTCTGGAAACATGCAGAATGTCCAAATAGTTAACATAGTGATGAAATAGTTAAGCGTTAAGTTTTGAAACATCTAAAGACGCTAGGGGACGTTCAAGCTTTGGCCGAAACGGGAGTGTCTTACACAGTAAAAATTTAATAGGTATGTAACATAATTGTAATAAAAGCCTGACAAAACAATATCAAGCAACAAATCGCATGACAACTATGACCAAAGGATTTCCTAAATACAGCAATAGATCACAGAACATAAATCAAATTTAAAACTCACAGCTAGTAATAAAATGTAGTTGTTGTAGAGTTAGGGCGCGTAGCTGCGAGGCTCAAGCGTCCGACGTCTTGGGTTGTCTTATACTCAATACTCAATAGGTTCGGGATAGAAGGCCACCGTAGCTGTGGCCTTTAGACTCCCGCTCTCTACAGCTCTAGTCTCACAGAAGTCCTTACTAGTACTGTTTGTCTTGTCCATACTTGCGTAATATCCAGTGTCTCATCGAAGGCCTATTCTTAAAGCATTACTGAGAGGTGAGCGCCATATGAACATGCTTAGGGCTGAGGGTTCCAGTTGTTTTAATTACTCGGATCTTTGAAGGAAGTTCTGTCTCAGAAGTCTATCACTGGGGGGTTTTCTAATTTCAGGTGGTTCCGCGTGTGCCATTGCGTTTTCAGCAAGCTCAAACAGCTGCTCATGTAGACATTTCGATCCTTCCTTTGACAAGCTGAATACCATTAAGTCATATCGCCTCGTTGCCCCTTCTGTAAACATGGACGGGATTTGAGGTGTTCTAACTCTTTTCATACGGAGATCACATAAAGATCTGTCCAGCTTTGTTGCTTCGCCTCAAAACTCGTTCTTACTCGCGTCCTGATCTCCGCAGTACATTGGTCCCCAGACACAGTTACCGTATTCTAAGATTGGCCTGATAATAGAGGTCTTGATAGAATAAAACCTAGCCTGAGGTCTTGATGAATAAAATGTAGTTGTGTTGTATCAACGACATTCTCACCATTAGTTATTTTAATCAAAGTTGCATGATAACTAGACAACCAGGTACGTTCATATGGCAGCAGCTCTGCACCGGCCTATCTGGCGCTTTCGAGACATGCAGTATTTTACTTACTGTATTTGTTCTTTAAATGACGTCATATCACATTAAGAATGTTATTTGTAAAGTTTGTTATGATACGTCTAAGCCAAATACATTCTAAAAATATTTGTAATAATAACTGTGGTAATGTAGGTATTTACCGGAACAGCTTTTTGTTTTCAAATGACGTCATGTCGTGCATCACTCAGCAGAAGCCACTGAATTTGAAATGTTCTAAAAAATCGACGAATCGGCTTTTTCAAAATATCTTCTGACATATAGGTATATACGATATACCAAAACAGAATTGACCATTGTGTTTGTCTCGTCGAGACGCATCAACAAATATATTTGATGAACAAGTTAGGTAATATCCTAAATTGACCTAGCCTGAGGTCAGGTCAAAGTGAAATTTGATATGAGTTGATTCTCCTCGACAGGCCCAAGGCCCTATAACAAGACAGGCCCAATACAATGGTGAAAACCACATCGCTGTTGCTAGATTTGGAGTTATTGCAGAAAAAACATACGTGACCTTGGGGTCATCTGAGTTCACCTTGTAGAGGTCTCAAATAACAGCAAGGTGGCATTGGGCTTTGCATGTGGTACAGTAGTGTAATTCTGGTAAATACTGGTCAAATTAAGCGATTTCCTATGGGTTTATGCGTGTTTTAATTTTTGCCCGTTGACTTATAATGTGGAGGTCACGAAACCTACCTGACCTTAGATCACCGATATAAGCAAATCGAGAAATACACACTCTAGGTAATTATCACCGGATCATACTGGGAGCTTTAAACTGTTCGCTCTTTAATTTTGGCTGTGGCACGACCTCAAACATGTTTAGATTTGGGGTCACTTGACTTGACCTGGTGACCTGACCTGAAAAGACTTCAGGTCATGAGTTCCACTGTCATTAGTTCCTTAACAACTGTGTCAAATTTAGTGACGCTGCGTACCGTCGTTTTTCTGCTATTCATTAAAAACCTCGATGGGAGGGGGGCGGAAATCAACCCCCGTGAGTATGCGTTCTAGGGGAATACCCTTTCACATAAGACCATATATTTAACATGTTTTCATGCAAGCCAATGGCAAAGTGGACCCTGGTATCGATAGACAATGAATGTGGCTTTCGTATGGTTTGCTTACTTTTTTCGTATCCCTCTAACTCATCATTTAATCGTGTTTTAATTTTGTCCGAAATTACTGGACCTTCCATAGGGTTTAGTGAAGGCATTAGTGAAGGGAGAAAAAATAAAACTTCACACTTTGGTGACGTCACCAAAGCTGGAAGCTGCCAAAAACATTGACTGGGGGCGTTGATTGTTGTTGATCAAATTGAAATGTCGATTGTTATGATACATGTCAATGTGTGCACTCAGTAAAGTTACCTTGATGTGCACTACATTAAATTGTTCTGTCGATAAGTAGTATTTGCAGCGCTGTCTTTTACAATTGTTGTCATATTGTAGTATGCACCATGGCGGCTGATGCTGCAAGTCTGGAAAAACTTGGTTGGTATGTATCCTGATATAGGTACTATTTGGCTCTTCAAAATTGTTTTTGCTTTTAAATTTGAATTTGCAAAATTGCAAAAACCAAAAAACACTGTTGAATAAGGTATATTCTTAATAAGGCACATCTTAAATAAATTAAAAATCCATATTCAACAAGAGCTTGTCAGTGCGGGTCCGTCCTGCCTAGTGTGGAATTGGTGCAGATTTAGAGAAGCTGTTGCGAATTTGGTAGGGTGCGGTGCGGACCTGTATTAGTGCAGTACCAATGCTGCGGTGCGGGCAGCAGTCACATGGGGCAGATTAACTTAAACAAAGCTTCACATGCTTTTCACATTAGGAATTACTAATTAGCAGTGTTGGAAAAGTTCATGTTTATTGGTTTTTAGACCAACAACAAATGTTGTACTCCTAACTTTTGACTGGTAAAAATGTATTTTTTGTTCGCCTGATGAATATTCATTGTTTAACTAATATATGTGCTTTTTGAAGAGAAAACCTGTTTTTTAACCAGGGAAATTAGGTTAGGTTAGGTTTAGGTTTGGCTTGTGGGCTGGGTTTAGACAAGGTCTATTCAGTGCCACTTCTTGATTATCATAGGACAGTCTTGATCAGTTGAAGTTTTATCATTTGTCCTGCATGTCGGTCCAAGCGATTCTTGAAGCTGTTGGTGGATGTTGCTGACACAACCTCTTCTGGTAGCTCATTCCAGGGTGTCAAATTAGGTTGGTACTTCATTTTTCATCATTAATATATCAGTATTTATTATTTTTGGCATGCCATCAGGTCATTTTTGTACTCTTCCATTCACCATTGAAAGATATGTATTCCTTCACCAACAAAAAGGAGTAAAATTCCCACCCTGGGAATCAGCGCTGATGAAATGTCCTTTCAGTTTTTGACCCAATAAGGGCATGCTACTGGTTTCGATGGGTTGGTGTGGATCTTTGTAAGGTCTGGTGCGGACTTATGGGGATTTTTGTCCTTGGTCAGAGTTGGTGCAGATTTATGGCCTTCTTGGTCTGAGTTGGTGCGGATCTTCATCATGGGTTGGTGCACCTTGTCAGCTCCTGTGCTACATTTTGCAGTCTGGTTTTGCAGTAGGTTGAGGTACCTATCCCCAATGTGTTAAATACGCTCATTTTTATTATTGTAATAACTAATAGGGATGTATCTACCGACATAGCAATCAATTGGTATTATTTTACTGTTGGTCCAACAGCAGCTGCAGATATACATAATGGCTTCTCTGTAGCTTTTAGACGTGCTGATTCCAAATGTGATAAGTACCTAGGTACTATTGGTTCCAAAATAAGCTTCCCACTGGGTTTGCTGGCACTGCAGTTAAAGGGAATATACCACCTTGGGAAAAGTATGTGGAATGATGGAGATGAGTACCACTCATCTGGGCACTCATCTCCATCATTCCACATACTTTTCCAAAGGCGGTATATTCCCTTTAACTGCTGTGCTGGCCAACCCAGCAGGACTCTTATTTTGGAACCAATAATACCTAGTCATTGGTGTAAACAAACTATTGAGTACAGTATAAATATAATATCAAAGATGAGATGATTGAATTATTGGAGAAAAATGAGCTCATCAGTGATTCTCAGCATGCCTTTAGGAAGGGCCATTCTTTTCTAACTAATCTTCTGGAGTTCTTGAATGTTGTAACAGATAGCTTTGATCAGGGAAATCAGCTATATGCATCTTTTCTTGATTTCAGTAAAGCTTTTGACAAAGTCCCCCATAAAAGACTAGGGGTGCAGCTTGCAGTTAATGGAATTGGGGGCAAGATTCTTGATTGGATAGAGTCATGGCTTTCTGGACGTCAGCAAAGGCTATATCAAATGGGTGCAAATCACAATGGAAGGAGGTTCTCAGTGGAGTTCAACAGGGCTCAGTCCTGGGCCCGTTGCTGTTTGTAATATTTGTGAATACAATTGAGAAGAGTTCAAATAGCAAAGTCTTGAAATTTGCAGACGATCTGAAAGTTGTCAGGATTATTAGAGGAAGACATGATCAGGACGTTTTTCAAGCAGATCTGGTCAAGCTAGTTGAGTAGTCTGAAGCATGGCAGACGAAATTCAATTTGAGTAGATGTAAGGTCATGCACGCTGGACGAGTTAGCAGTAAACACGAGTGTGAAATGGGTGGGCAGAAACTAGAGCAGATCACTCTGTCAGAAACTAGAGCTAGCAGATTGAAAAGGAAGGAGGTTTAGGGGTCGTGGTAAACAGAAGACTATCAGCATCAGGCCAGGCCGAAAATCTAGGAAAAAAAAACACTTAGATGAGTTAAAATGCTGGGGGCCATTAACCCTCGCCCTACGGGGATCCTAAAGTGACCCCCCTGAGTTTTTTTTTATTGAATAACTGTTAACACATACCGCCGATCGTGCTGAAATTTTCAGTAACTGAGTTGACAACAATTATACGCGTGCTGGGAAAAAATATTACCAGAAAGACGCCTAAACGGTGAAGGACGAGCGAGTCCGAATAAATCCGCGTCAATTTATAACCCGCCCAACAGAGGTTCGTTTTGTGCAAAGCATGCAAGCACCCATTGCTTGCATGCTCCCATTGGATTTTGCTTGTTATGAATTGATTGCCAATTAAGAAACTTTCCTTAATAAAAGCTGTTTTGATTTTCTTCTATATCATGGCATGTGTCAATTTTGCGCTTATTTCTAGCGGTTTGGAGTATGAACCTAAATCCCCCCTCCCTTTCCAGTGTCAGAAAAATGGTTATACGATCTAAGTTCGCGGAATAAATTTTTCGCCAGAGGTGGAACAAATTTTATTATGCTTTACCATTTTTTTGTGTGTGATTTTGTATAAGCGTTTCTACACTACCTATTTTCATATATGCCAATATGTTGTGACGTGGAAAGTTGATAGATCGTTACGTTAGTCGTATTTCCTGTACAGATATGGCCTTGGTGTCATTCGGGGACCGAGCCTCCCGGGTCGTATGTTACAAAGGTACATTGTATCGTTGCGTAAGAGTATATTGGAAACTGGGATTTTGTGTATTGGGATTTTAAGTCGAATCTTTACATACAACGCCCATAGGCGTGATGTTAAATCCGGAATGTTGTGGGACGCGTCCCCCGTCCCCTCCCATCCGCTTGCGACGCCCATGATTATTCGGCCCCGAAGTAAAGCTTTCAGAGACTTGCAGGAAACTATCGTTAGCGCCGGTAATTGCTGGAAGCTTGCATGGTTCCTTTGTCGAATGTTGGGATCACATCACCCCACAACCGCTGCTGTATAAGCACATCTGCAAAGCTAAGGGCTTTCAGAAAAGTGGGCTAGTCTTCTTGCTAGCGTACCAGTGCGGTGTCTCGCAAAAATCTGGGATGAAGCCCATTCCCTCTTTGTTCATGGAGTCTATTTTTAGTACCGCTTATCATGGGCGCCACATAACCTCAATAGTTACGGCGCCCTAAAGCCCAAATCAACAACAAAAAATAGTACCGCTTATCTTTTGTCTGACACAGCTTTGATCATTTTACGATTTTTTCACGTCATTTTAACATTCATATCCTTTGTTTTTACATTCGTTATAGTATGTTTACGTTGATGTTTTTTACGTTATATTACACAATGTACTATCTTGTGATTTTACTTGTTTGTGGGGTTGGTTCTGTTGGTGACCAATGAAATAACTACGAGTGCTAATGCAAATGGTTCATTTGTTGTTGCAGGTATGTAACGGAGCATGGTTTGAAGAAGCTTTCTGCTGGCAAGAAGCTGTCTGAGGCTGAGATTATCAAGTTGGCCCAAGATGTGAGTGCAATATACAATGTAATGGTTATGCATCTGAAGGAAAAATATGTCTGTTCGTGCCTGTAGTTATTAAGAACGTTTTTGTATCAAAAGCTCGTATAGGAAGTAGCAGCGGAGATGAATTAAATCAAGTTTACTTTTGACAAACATTTTATATAATGCTTTTAGGAAATTAAGTCATTAGGACTGTTTTACCTTCACCAAATGTTGTAAACTTGGGTAAGCAGAAGGAACCTCCATCTCTTGCTGCTTGCATTTCTGCTTCTGAACACTGCTCAAGCGTATTTTTAAGCATTTTATTTAATTTCACAGTGATGTGTTGCATTCCCTGAATTAATAAGATCATTATATTGTTTTAACCTAAGATTTCTTTTTCAGACAGATATCAAGGATTATGGCAAAGGCCACATTCCAGAGAACTGGAGCAAAAAGAATATGGTGAGAGTGCAATTGTTAATTTGCTATTTAGTGTCTTCAGATGAAGGAACTTGTCCATGGCTTGAAATTGTCTCAATTAAAGACGCATTTTAATGTCCGTTTTCACACTGCCACGTGTATTACTTACCATAATCAATATTGTTTTATGTGAAAATATCAAGGCATTAAATGGCATACCTATTGCCTATTTTTTTCCTCAAACGATGCTCCAAATATACAAAATATGTTACAATTCTGTCTAAGGTCTGATAGTCGAAGTTTTTTTCCTTTTGATGTTCCAATGATGCAAAACTATGTTAACACAAAAAATGTGCACAATCCTTTGTTTCACCTTTTCGGGCTGCATTGCGGCGTCTCCACTGCTGCACCACATCAGGCTAGCGTCCACTTCTCTCGCTCTCGTCTGTACGTCAGACTGAGACGTGTTGTTCGGTTTCTCCGCCAGGTGTCGATCGAAGGTGTGCTCCAGATACAGAAGGTGCGGAACGTGGCCGCTCCCAAGGCGAACGAGGAGAGCCAGGGGGCGCCTCGGCTGCTGCGAGTGACGCTCAGTGACGGAGTCAACACATGGTCAGTTACCGCTCCCCGCTGTCTAAAGGAACGCTTCGTCACGGTCGGTTACCGCTCCCCGCTGCCTAAAGGAACGCCGCGTCATGGTCAGTTACCGCTCCCCGCTATCTAAAGGAACGCCGCGTCATTGTCAGTTACCGCTGCCTAAAGGAACGCTTCGTTACGGCCAGTTACCGCTCCCCGCTGCCTAAAGGAACGCCGCGTCATGGTCAGCCGCGTGATGGTCAGTTACCGCTCCCCGCTGTCTAAAGGAACGCGCGCTTCATTGGTCAGTTTACCGGCTCCCCAGGCCTAAAGGAACGCCGCCGTCATTAGTCTAGTTTGCTGCCCCGCTGTTAAATAGGAAACGCCGCGTTCCACGGTCAGTCTTAATGCATTCCCCGCTTGTCTACCAGGAACGCCAAGATAACACTCTCCTGACCAGTCTTTCTGTTCTACAGACTAGTGTCAACAACTTCACATGACCAATGTGAGTAGACACACTCCCTTCAAATGCAGGGTTCGACAGGACAATAATAATCCTTTCTGCACCCTTATTGGTTGATATCCCGCCGTGCGGGACTTGGGAGAAAATTGGTAGACGCTGCTCGGAAAGTTGTATAAACATCCTCTAATGACAATGAACCGAACCTCCAGACAATTATCATCCAGACCATTCTCAACCAGACAATTTTCAACCAGACAATTTTCAACCAGTAAATTCTCAACCAGACAATTTTCAACCAGACGATTATCAAGCAGACAATTCTCAACCAGACTATTCTCAACCAGACTATTCTCAACCAGACAATTTTCAACCAGACAATTCTCAACCAGACAATTATCAACCAGACAATTCTCAACCAGACAATTCTCAACCAGACAATTCTCAACCAGACAATTATCAACCAGACAATTCTCAACCAGATAATTATCAACCAGAAAATTATCAACCAGACAATTCTCAACCGTACAAACCAGACAATTCTCAACCGTACGATTCTCCTACAGTGGAGACGCTCCATTCACTGTGGTGCCGCCCGCTGCCTCTCTCCCCAGGCGCTGGAGGCTGGTCAGCCGTGGAGTCGTCTGAGCCTGCGGACACCGCCCGGTGCGAAGCTGCGTCTTCGGCAGCCGGTGCACGTCTGCTGTGGTTTCCTGCTGGTGCCCGACTCGGCACTGCAGCTGATCGGCGGCAATGTCCAGCTGATGGTGGACAAGTGGCTCATGGCCAAGGTCAGTTGGTCGTGGAGGAGAGGGTGGGCAGAAGGGATGAAGTTCAAAGGTACGGGGTGAAGATATTAGCCGCAGTTAGAAAGGGCCGATCATTTTTGGCAAAGGTGCCATTCCACCTTTTCCAAGTGGCTTATACAAGCTATGTTTGTATTGCTGATTATGAATTGCTACATGTTAAACACGATTATTTCATTTATTCCCCCCCCCCCCTAAAACGTCACCTCGTGCCTCGAAATATCAATGCAGGATACGTCTACGATGGGAAGGGATGGGAACTGCTCCCCTTAGTCGATAGGAGGCCAGTGGTATGAGGAGCTGATCGGTCCCGTGCCGCTGAACCAGCGCTGACCCCACCTGATTTCTCCTGACCTGACATCATGCCACCACCGACAGGCGTTCGCGTCCCAGAACCTGCGTCCATCGACCGGTGCTGCCGGCGGGCCGCCGCCCTGGGTACCGTTCGGCAAGAACATCTCCGCCGCACACAAGGCAGAGAGGGACTTCAAGGTGAGTCCCCCGAGCCGACTGACGGGGAGGGGGTATACGGCGGTGACGGGGGTGGGGGTATGTATACGGCAGTGTCTGAAGGGGGAGGGTGTGTGTGTGATATGGGCTGGTGACTATTGCTGACGGCGGGGGTCATTGGGGCTGCTTCTAGGCTGCAGTGTTGCTGCTGTGCTATGATTAGCAGATAGCAGCCAGTTGTTAACTGAGAATCTTGACTCGTGTTAACAGTTTGCTGAGCACTGATATGGGGACGAGTGTTTGGGGATTCTGATTACCGATACAGGCGTTGGGAGCTAGTTAGTGCCTATTGTGTGTGTTTTGGTAACGGTGGTGTACTGTGGCTGGGCAGAAACGTCACGCATTGTCCTGGTTTTTGTGTGAAGTGAGTGTTTTAAGCTGTCAGTAACCTACATAGTTGTATTTGATAAGCCAAAATGCATGGTGTGGAATCTAGTTTTGTGATTGCGTGTCTGACTCAAAATGGCCTGACCCAACGTAATGTCTGCGGTGACCTGCCCGTGACCTGTGGGGAACTGGTCTGACCTAACTTGACCTAACATGTCGTTGCTTGACCTGACCTGACCTGTCGTCAGTCTCTGGCGGGCGGTGAGGAGGCTCCGGTGGATGCTGAGTTTGAGGCCCAGCGGCAGGCTCAGATCGCACAGCTGGCCAACACGGGCCGCAAACAGTTCGGCGGCGGTACGAAACAGGTGAGTGCCTCCCCCACACCCAGCCGCCTCCATACTGACTGGGCTCCCTCTCCGGGAACAGGCCCTACCCCGGCGGCCCCCTCTCTGGAAACAGACCCCACCCCGGTGGCCCTCTCTCTGGAAACAGACCCCACCCTGGCGTCCTCCTCTCTGGAAACAGGCCCCACCCCGGCGGCCCCCTCTACTGGAAACAGACCCCATCCCGGCGGCCACCCTCTCTGGAAACAGGCCCCCCACCCCGGCGTCCCCCTCTCTGGAAACAGGCCCCTACCCCGGCGGCCTCCTCACTGGAAACAGACCTCATCCCGGCGGCCCCCCTCTCTGCGAAACGTCCCACCCCGGCGCCCTCTCTGGAAACTGCCCACCCGGCGGCACCCTCTGGAAACAGAGCCCCCACCCCGGCGGCCCCCTCTCTGGAAACAGGCCTCACTCCGGCGGCCCCCTCTCTGGAAACAGACCCCACCCCGGCGGTCCCCTCTCTGGAAACACCGCCGCCACTCCCCGGTGGCCGTGAAAGGAGCGGTGTTGTTACGTTGATGTCAGAGCCGAGGAGGTGTCCGGCACACCAATACGGTGGCATGTCTCATGGTGAGGATGCTGCCATCAGTTTCTTGACCAGTCGAATTCCTATGTCGTCAGATCGTCCCAACATTTTATCTATTCATCAACATCGCGGCGCCTCCAGTGGTAGCCATTAGCCGCCGTCACCAGGTACTCTTGGCGAGGGCATTCCAAAGTTGGCGGATTACTGGCTAGTGGCCAGTGATGTATGATGAAACTTGAGACAGGGTTATTGATAACGTATTTCCGTCTCTAATGAATCCGACGTGATTGGTTCAACAACAACGGTCATAAACACAATATCATCATAATTTGCCGACCTTTGCTGACCTCTGCTGACCTCTGCTGACCGATGTTTACCTTTGATGACCTTCACTTGTCCTTGCCGGCTCATGTTAGTCTCTATCGATCCCTCGACGTAACCGGTGGTGATCCGTGTTAATTTGTGGTGACCTCAGCTGACCCCTGCCGACCTCTGCAGGCTGCAGCTGACCTGGGGTGACCTCTACTACCCTCGACTGACCTCAGGTGACCTCAGCTGACCCCTGCCGACCTCTGCAGGCTGCAGCTGACCTGGGGTGACCTCTACTACCCTCGACTGACCTCAGTTGACCTCAGCTGACCTCATCTGACCTCATCTGACATCATCTGACCTCAGATGACCTCAGATGACCTCAGCTGACCCCTGCCGACCTCTGCAGGCTGCAGCTGACCAGGGAGGACCTCTACTACCCTCGACTGACCTCGACTGACCTCAGCTGACCGCTGTTGACCCGGCAGATGACGGACGGTAACCTCCAGACGTTGATGAGCGCCGGCTTTAGTCTCGAGGAGTCTGAGGCGGCGCTGAAGCATACCTACAATGACGTGGGCCGCGCCCTGCAGAACCTCCAGGTTAGTGCTGCGCTGAGCGGGTAGGGAGAGGCCTCTGCGCTTCAGTACGCCTGATCGTGGGTCTGTAGGAAGGTAACCGGCGTTAAGTTAGCAGCAGATGTTAGCAGCAGAGTTAGCAGCATACATCTACAGCAGCATATTGGGATTTTCGTTAAAACTGTTTTTGGGGACAGCGCTCATACGTGTTCGTTTAAACTTGGGGGGGGGGCAGCGTTCGTTGATTTTCGTTGGAACGTTTTCTGTGGAACGTTTAAATGTTCCTTCGAAAATCTACGAACGCTGCCCCAACGATTGTTTAATCGAAAATCCACGAACGCTGC
The DNA here is from genome assembly GCA_014673585.1 of Semibalanus balanoides. Classification (NCBI taxonomy): domain Eukaryota; kingdom Metazoa; phylum Arthropoda; class Thecostraca; order Balanomorpha; family Balanidae; genus Semibalanus; species Semibalanus balanoides. The sequence goes on from VOPJ01005640.1 coordinate 123,057, forward strand.
CCCAAAAAACGTTCTAACGAAAATTCACGAGCGCTGTCCCCAAAAACCGCTCCAACAAAAATCCACGAACTCTGCCCCCCCCCCCAAAAAAAGGTTCAAACGAGCAGGTACGAACGCGGCCCCCCTAAAAACGTTCTAACGAAAATGCCAATCTGCTGCTGCAGATGGATAATCTATCGGCTGCTAACTTGACGCCGGTAGGAAGTCACGTCTGTGACTATTGTGTGGATACAGCAGCTGTACGGACGTTTGGCACATCAGCACCCTCATTCATGAAACAAAAATAATAGATCGACCTGAGTAAATTATTCAAGTTACTGTATGATGACACCAAACTTTCCAAACAGCCTTATTGCGGTTGATTCGTCTGTCCCTCCGGACCATGCATGCGTCTCCGTATGTGGCTTATATGGACGTGTTATATGCGTGCTCTTCCATATGCGTGATGTGTGTCTGTACACGTGAGCGGCCTCTCACACCTGACCGCTCCCCCCCGGCAGCGGTTCCGAGCTCGGCAGGACGGTCGTGAGGGTGCGGACGGCGACACTGGTAGGGGACGTGGCCGGGGCCGGGGTCGGGGCGGTGGCCGGGGTCGGGGTCGGGACAGGTTCGGCGATGATGATGAAGGCTCCAGTCGACCCTGCGAACCTGTCACACTGCTGGACTTTGTCGGACTACAGATCGGCGCTGATACGCACGGTACGTTGCGGTTGTGTGGCTTTGTGGCTCGCTGTCCACTGCTGGGTACGGGGAATACAAGAAAGGGGTGTGTGTTTGTTCACGGAGTCGGCATGCTTGGGTATGCATATGTGTATCTGTATTTTGTATGAGGTTGCATGCGTTACCGAAAGATACTCCTAACGACTTTGAAGTTCGCTCTGATGGCCTGAGTGAGCTATCAGATAATACGTGTAAATTAACGTAATCATCGTTATCCTAGTTACCGCCCCTTTCTAAGTCTAAAGCCGTTCTCTGTGTGTACTCGCTAATGATGCTGACAGCAGTTGTTCCTCCCCGGCAGCTCCGCCAGACCGTGAGCCGGCACCAGCTGTCTCAGATGGGTACGACACCGCCCCTGCTGCCTCCTCTGCCGGTCCTGCAGGCCGCTGGCAGGACAGTGGCCGCGGCGACCGTGGCGGCGGCTATGGTGGGGACAGAGGCGATCGTGGCGGCAGCTATGACAGGGGAGGTGACCGTGGCGGCCGCGGCCGCGGCTATGGCGGGGACAGAGGCGACCGTGGCTATGGCGGGGACCGAGGTGACCGTGGCGCCATCTATGGAGGGGTCGACCGTGGCCGCGGTGGGGGCGACCGTGGCCGCGGCGGCCGCGGTGGCCGCGGCGGCGGGCGGCCACACACCTCCTCGGACGAGTTCGTGGAGGGCCGGCGGGCGCGGGACCGGCGCTTTACGTCCGGCGGCAGCTCCCAGGATTACCATAGCTGGGGTGGAGGAGGGTTTGACGGCCACAAAGACGACCGGCAGCAGTTCCCTGAGCTGCCCGGAGCGGAGACGGGCGGCGGACAGTCCGGACAGACCGGACAGTCCGGACAGTCAGGACAGACCGGACAGTCGGGGGCGGAGAGGACTCAGCCGCCGGAGAAGACGGCGGCGGCGGCGGCGGCGGCACCACAGCACCGCTACACAGAGGGGGAGATGTGTTTGGCCAGATACAAGGACAAGCAGGTGAGTCGGTCACGCGGTAATTTGGCTGAGATATGCAATGATGCAGGTGTTGGTAATGGTTACAGTGAAGTCACAGCATTGTATCGTGATGCAGTCAAGGTGCTGCTTTGGACTTCACCTTTTGGTGGTGGACAGAAACTGCGATGTCTAATGTTAGGGACGCTGGTACACAGTAATTTGATGTAAATTGAGATTATGTGTGCGTTTTTTGTCATGTTTTCCACATGCCAATAAGTCGTAGTCCTCTAATTAGTTTGTCAGCTAGTTTTGTATATCGTCTAGTTGCACTGAGACAGGTTGTACCAGTCTCGCCTGGAGCGCCAGTCTTGCTCCAACTTCCCCTTTCTCAGTTGGCGGTCCGTTGCGCGTTTTCTTGACGCATCACCCCGTCTACGCCGTCAGATGTACCTGGCCAGCATCATCTCTGTCGGCGAGCGCTCAGCCGTCGTCAACTTCGTAGACTATGGCGAGCACTACGAGGAGGTGCCCATAGCCCACATGCGGCCGCTCGGCTTCGTAAGTCCCCCGCCCACCTCCGTCTCCGCTGCAGACATGTGCGATTTAGAAGTATCTTGTTTTCTTTTGGATGCTCGACCTGACCTCACTTTCTTACCTGACCTCACTTTCTTTATTTGTTCAGCTCTTACAGCTCATGTTTTAATCTCATTGTCTCATGTAATGTGTTAAGGTCCGTTATAATAGCATGAAATCGAACTTCAATTGGACATAATCAACGCTAACAAAATATGTTTTGTCGATGCTCAGGAGGAAGAGGCGGAGCCTGCCCGTCGCGAGGAACCTCGTCGTCAGGAGGTGCAGCGAAGCGAGGAACCTCGTCGTCAGGAGATGCAGCGAAATCACGACGAGCCATCAGAGACGTCGAATCTGTTCAGCCACGACCGACGAGCTCCCGTTCGCCGGGAGCGAGCTGACCAGGAGGGTTACGGTGGCCAGTCACAGCGACATAACGGAGCAGAGAACGGCAGCGATAGTGGCGCCACCCGCAGGAGCGATAGTGGCGACACCTATAGAAACGATAGTGGCGACACCTACAGAAACGGTCCCCGTGGTGGCGCTACTGGGCCGCAGCGAGGCGATCGTGGCCGCGGCGGGAGAGGACGCGGCCAGTATGAGGACAGACCACCTAGGCAGGCGTATCAGGACCGCGTCAGGAATCACAGCCATGACGACGACAGACCGTCCAGCCAGGGCTACCAAGAGCGTGGCCGAGGACAGAGGCAGTACGGTGACGGACCGCAGCGGGGCGGGTACCGCGGCGGCGGCGGCGGTAGGGGGCAGCGGAGATTCGATGATGACGGACCCGGCGGCGGCGGCCGGGGGCAGAGCCGGTATGAAGAGAACGGACCCGGTGGCGGCGGCGGCCGGGGGCAGCGGAGATATGAGGATGATGGTGGCGGCTACCGCGGCAGGGGTGGTCAGAGGGAACAGAGACCGTGGATGGACGTCCCTGCCGCTGCCGGAGGGCGGGGACGAGGAGCGCCTCCGGAGCCATCTGATGATCGGCCGTTCGCTGGTAAGTTGCCGCCGGTTATGGTATGCTATTAGTACGTTGTTTGTTTGTGTGTTACCTGTGCTGCAGCGTACTGCCAAATTAGGGGCTTTCCTGCAAATAGTGCTTGATATAATGGAATAAAAGTTGGGCCTTGAAATTCGGCAGAGTAGAGCAAAGTATTCAAACATTGGGTTAGGGGAAAACGAACGATGATGAAATTTGAAGTTCCAGGTTGATATGACTGTTTGTTTCTACATTTCGCTTATTTATTTTACATGTATTATGGTTATTGATTATTGACGTTTATTAACCCGCGCACTGCAGGGGGTTCGCGCCGAACACGAACTGCAGGGGGGGTTGATTTCCGCCCCCCCCCCTCGTGAGATCTCCAAAACTACGCACGTAGCGACAAGCGGAAAACGGCAATTAGATAGCTCTAGGCAACTCTATCGAAAGTACATTTCAGTATTTTCTTGGATGCAGGTCACTAAAATTGAGGTCACCAGTGGTCACCAAAGGTCAGATTTTCCGGTTTTAGGACTCTTTTAGGACTCTTTTCCAAGAAACCCCCGATTATCTCGGAAACTATGATAGCTAGGAGCAAACAATTAGAGAGGCAACGATAAGCTGATTGAAATTTGTTAACGCACCGGTCCTCAAAATTGAGCTCAGATCAATAGTTTTAGGCTCCAAGGTCAATGAAAGGTCAAATACTGTTTTTAAGCAAAACAGTTTTTTCGTGAATAGGCATGTCACCTAAGAAAGATAGGGAACACTTTGACGCCAATCGTGTTTGTCTCATTGATGCCGCATTGATAAACATATATACGGTGACCATGGTAAAGGTCAACTTCAAAAATTTGACCTCGGGTCAAGGTCATATTTCGGTGACCCAGGTAGGTCAAATGTTGCAATAGGGGCAACGCGGGCCAGACGAGACGAGCCACATTGGTGTCAACTAATCGTCTCTATCTCTTTTCTATTCAAAGAGTTTATTAGCAAATCATTGCTGATGACCTCAGATGACCTCAGATGACACTTGTAAGAAATCCACTAAGCAACAAATTGGACACCTTGTCATTTAGAATGAGCTAAAATAGCATGATTCTGAAAGAATTAGTCTGATCCAATGCATATTTCTGAAGGGAAAGCAATTTGTTTATTTTCGTATTCACTTATAATGGGAGGTCAAGGAAAATGACCTGACCTTTGGTCACCGTACGAAAAATCCCGAGATATACAATTAGTAGGTACCTGATATTCTCAGAAATCCCTGCAAGTTTCAAAACTTTCGAAAAAAAGACTGTGGCCTTTGCGCAACTGATAAACGCAAAAACAGTTTTTGAAGTGTGAGGTCACTTGAACATGGACTTTGACCTGACCTGAGATGACCTCGAAGCTCAAAACTGGCTTTCCAAAGTTGTGGGTTAATTTGATGCCCCAAACAGGTGTACGAAATTTGGCCGGCGCTGCGCGCCGCCTTTCCGCTGAACTCCTGAAAAAACCTAGGGGAGGGGGGGGGGCGGAAATCCCCCCCCCCCCTGCAGTGCGCGGGTTAACATTTTATTATGATTGACGAACGACCGATTTATGACAATTTTCAAACAAATGGGTTGGCCTGCGATGTTGATTTTTGCCCGGTATGCTAAATTCATCAGAATTGTTTCCAGTTTTCGGGAAATTGTATTTACTTAGGACAATGATCAAGCGTGGTATTTTGCACTGCATTGCATTTTGTCCAAAGACCAAAATTAATACGTATGACTGGAAAACACCGGGAATGGATTCAACGAATGAATGTAGTGTTTTAACCCGCGCACTGCAGGGGGTTCGCGCCGAACACGAACTGCAGGGGGGTTGATTTCCGCCCCCCCGTGAGATCTCCAACAACTACGCAACGTAGCGTACAAGCGGAAAACGGATTAGATAGCTTCTAGGCAAGCCCTCTAATCGAAAGTATTTCAGTGTTTCTTGGATCAGGTCACAGATTGCGGTCACCAGTGGTTCCCACAAAGAGGTCAGAAATATTCCGGTTTTAGGACTCTTTTAGGACTCTTTTCCAGAAACCCCCGATTATCTCAGAAACTATGATAGCTAGGAGCAAACGTTTGAAGAGACAATCGATAGCCATTGAAATTTGCAATCGCATTTATGTCCTCAAAATTGATCTCAGATCAATAGTTTAGGCCCTCCAGAGGTCATGCAAGGTCAAAACATACTGTTTTAGCAAAACAGTTTTTCGTGAATAGCATGTCCTAAGAAAGATAGGGTAAACATTTTGACGCCATCGTGGTTTGTCTCATTTGATGCGCTTTGAAACATATATACGTGACCTGGTAAGGTTTAAACTTGCAAAATATTGACCTCTAAGGTTCAGAGGTCATTTGGTGACCCAGGTAGGTCATGTTCATTGGGGCAACGCGGCCGAGGCACTAACGAAACACATTGGTGTCAAAACTAAATGTCTCATCTCCTTTTCTATACAAGAGTTATTAGCAAATCTTCTGGACCTCAGATGACCTTGTAGAGTCACTGAGATCAACAATTGGCACATTAATCATCTTTAGAAATGAGCTAGAAATAGGCATGATCTGAAAGAATTATAGCCTGATTCCAAGTGCATATTTTCTGAAAGGGAAGCATTTGTTTATTTTCCCATTCACTTATAATGGGGAGGTCAGGGAAATTGACCTGACCTTTGGTCACCGATACGGAAAATCCGAGATATACGAATTGTAGGTACTGATATTCTTAATGAAATCCTGCAACAGTTTCAAAAATTTCGAAAAAAAACTGTGGCTTTGGCACGAACACAAACATTTTTGAAGGTAAGGTCACTTGACATGAACTTGTGACCTGAGATGACCTCAAAGTCAAAACTTTTACAAAGTGTGGGTAATTGATGCCCAAACAGGTGTACAAAATTTGGCGGCGCTGGCGCGCCGCGTTTTCCGCTACTCCTGAAAACTGAGGGGGGGGGGGCGGAAATCAACCCCCCTCCCTGCAGTGCGCGGGTTAAATCCTAGAGAGCAAACAAAATAGTGATGACATGTATCAGTTTTATCCGAGTTAACTTCTCCATAGTTAACGTTTTCATAGTGTATTCGAAATCAATGTATGCAAAGTATCAGACATGATAGACATGACCAGACATCACGTTTTTATAGTTAACATGTTCAGTTTTATGCTGTAGTTCTCTGACAAACCATATCTCCTTTCACGCTCACCGTGAACTGGGTACCGTGTTCTACCAGTTGTCTGTCTGGCCACCGGAGCCGTATCAGCTCTGTACACTCTGTGCCGTCTTTCTGGAGCTCTATGCTGTAATACCTCTCTTCTCCATTGGGCACCATGTCTACGCCGCGCGCTGTCGGCAGCCAGTTCAATCTCAATACGTATCCGTTGCTGTCCGCTGGTGGCGTTTGTTGCCGCCCAGCTGGGGCTCTAGGGGGTGGGGTGGGGAGGTCTGAACAGGACGACTGTGTAGTTAACGTGACGCTCGGTAACGTGACGCTCGGTACCGGGACGCTCGGTACCGTGACGCTCGGTACCGGGACGCTCGGTACCGGGACGCTCGGTACCGGGACGCTCGGTACCGGGACGCTCGGTACCGGGACGCTCGGTACCGTGACGCTCGGTACCGTGGCGCTCGGTACCGGGGGCCGGAAACTGAAGACTGCATCGTGTACCACCTCTTATTGCCTCGGTGGCCCAGACAGAGACAAAGCCGACAACGCTTAGCACTTGACGACGTATGTCGGGTTAGGTGCTAGCTGAGACGGCGCTACCCTTGTTGGCGGTGGTCCCGTCGGTTGAGATCGGCCTGGCTAACATATCCATTGTGAAAGCTGGAGCTGAAAATCTGAGAAGAGAAGACAATCTGGAAATCCTCATACAGCTACGATGGACGCTCTATTCCGATAGTTCCTGGTTCCGTTTAAGGCATCAAGACTGTCTCCGATTTCGGCCGCAGTTGGCCGAGTGTACGCGGCCACTCGTCCTGATGTGACTATATGCGCTAATCCACTGTGGCCGCCAGGTGCAGTATTGTCCACTCCAAAGCTCACCGTGAAATTATCTCTCCCAGTCGGACCGACAACCCGACCGGGAGAAAGAATAAATTATAAACACCTATTTTGCTCCTCGATACGCTCTGCTACGATCGGGGATGTGGCGCGTTCGCCTGTGCCATGCCTCACCCTTCCCGTCGGTATCGTACAACATCACACTAGAGGTGCAGAAAGTCCTACATCTTTGGTCACAGCCTAGTCACGGCCACGGAATGAACTGGCAAGTCACAGCTTGAGTCACAGCGCTGCACTGCTAACCATATGCCGCTGGCCTGGCCAGTCACAGCTTCAGTCACGGCTGTGACCATAATTCTGCAACTCTACATCTCACACCGACGTGCACGTCCCCCCGTGTCGTCGCGTGACTTCGGACACCAGCTCTGCCTCGGTAGCGGTGGAGGCGCGGCTGCGTTGGCAGACGGCAGTTGACCGCATTTTCTCGCCCGAGGCGTCGTTTCCGGCTCACTGGGTCATGTGCGCGGTGATGTCTATTTCTGGGCGGTCCAGTCCCGCTCGGTTCCCGCTCGGTTCCCGCTCGGTTCCCGCTCGGTTCCCGCTCGGTTCCCGCTCGGTTCCCGCTCGGTCCCCGCTCGGTTCCCGCTCGGTCCCCGCTCGGTCCCCGGAGGCTAATTGTGGACCCGGAGGAGGTGTCCGATGATCAGTTGTCAGCCGCGCGCCTCTGCCGCGGTGTTACGTCATGTCACGTGACTACGCGGGGATGTGACGCGGTGCCATGGTGGCTGAGGTGATGTGACGTCATCATGAGTCAATGTCTGTCACTGTCACTGTCACTGTCACTGTCACTGTCACTGTCACTGTCACTGTCACAGGCTGGAGGGTTCGGGAGTATTCGAAGAAGCAGCCAACAGGGAGTTCGTGTTGACGTATTTGTGGTGAACGGTGAGATGGGAGATGGGCGTCACCGTTCAGTTGTCGCTGTTCGGGGTAGTGGCGCCGGTAGACTGACGCGCGAGTCTCCACCAGAGATATCTATAGTGGTTTTGAGATCGGAGGACGGAGTGATTGGTTGATCGCTCTACACTCTGTGAAATTTCTCTGAAAACAAATGACGAAAAATGGATAAGCTAGTAACGGAATTAGCAACGCCCAGTTGTCAGAATGTTACTCAGTGCTGGGATGTTTACTGTTATTATCATACACATTAGTGTTTAGTGTGTATGATCGCGAACATCGGCAAGTGAACGGTGACGCCAATTTCCCATCTCACCAGTCACCGTTCACAAAAGTGCGTCAACACGAAACAAATGTTTGCGCTATGCACGTTTCGGTGAGCGCTACCGAAAATCTTCAGCCTGCATCAGAAAATTGTCACGTTTGTTATGCTGAAATCTGAAATGCTTTGGACTGCGACAACCAGCTTTTCGTTCATGATATTTGCATTGAGTTGGGATATGAATCATGAGAGTGCCTACACTTAAACAAATAAGTCCGATCTCTAGTTACATTTCTCCTTTTCGTGATCCATCATTGTTAATAATGTTACTAGCCACAATTGTAAGCTTTAGTCAATATGAGTAAACCATCCAGCTTTCTTCTGGTTTCCCGGAAAATACTTCAACCAGTTTTGAGTGATGCGAAATGCATGTGTCATTTTTTACTTACAATATTATTCAAAAATGGCAACTTTCGCAAATTCGCACATACTTGATGACCGCTGACAACTGCTGATCACTTCTTGATTCCTTCTCTGCCGCAGTGTCCCAAATGTCAATTTTTGCTTGTGTGTCAGAGTGAAAAAAATCGAACAAACATACCATCAGAGTGACTGATTATGCTCAAAATGGCATAATACGATATGTTTTGAATATGAAAAGCAGTAGTTTTCGTTGAAATAATGTATTTTCGTCACGTTTTTGGTCAGAGCTCAGAATCAATATCACAATTCATGATTTGGAAGTGGAAAATCAACTCCTTACAATAATGAGAGAGTGGAAAATTATTCACATAGTTTGGTGTCATTTTCCACCCAAATCAACACATTTTGGGAATATGCTGGTGCCGGAGCCGCAACTATCAGAGTTGGACGCCCGTTTGATTTTGTACGAACAACGATCGGCCTGCCTGGAAATCCCTACAACGCGATGCTCATTTCAGTTCAAAAATAGCCGATTGGCCCAATGCTCGTAGTTTTAGACGGCTTTACAATGACAGGTCTCGTTTCGACACACTGACGTGGAGCAGTGTTATTGCATTGGCCCCGGCGTCAGATGGTTCATGGTGTGAAATGACGTATGACTTCAAGTGAGAGGTTTAGTCCAATTTCAGCCCACCATCTATTTTGATATGGATTTATTAAATCCTGTGCCGCGCGACTGAAATAGCTCATAGCTGGCTCAATTTTGCGAATTAATAGAAACTCCACACCGCTTCCAATCTCACCTTAATCACATTTGACTATCACATTTGGCCATGATTTGTGGATAGTTTAGTCCAACTTCACTCCTCTCCCGCATGTTCGGCATTGTAATTCATCGCCAGCTTGCTCATCCCAGACCCGCCTCATAACTGTTTCATCCTGTGTCCTGTTTGGTTGACACATCGTGTCGCCGCCTGTTCCAGGTACGATGGAGTTCCACAGACCCTTATCATATCTTCTCTGTCCTGTTTGGTTGACACATCGTGTCGCCGCCTGTTCCAGGTACGATGAGTTTCACTGACGCCTTATCAAGCTTCTCTGTCCTGTTTGTTTGAACTAATCAGATATTCTGTCGCCGCAGTATTCCACAAGTTATGTGATCTAGCATGGAGTATCCCCACCCTGGACCCTACCGAGCTTCTTCTGTCCTGTTTCGTGGGGATGCAGTCTTCTTTGACACATGCTGCTTGGTATCGCCGCCTTGGTTCCCAGGTATGAGTGGAGTTCCAGGCCGAGTGTTGCGAGCCTTGACGCGGGACTGGACCGTTCGAGGTCTCCGGTGGCGGGCGAGCGCAGCTAGCGGTCTGATGCCTGATCGTCCGAGCATTAACTTTCGGTGAGTTATTCCACCCAAAGTCCGTTCTGCATCATGCAGAGTCTGCTGGACACAGACATCACACCAGAGTTCTGATTCTGGAGCTTAGTCGAATCAACATGACTACACTCCAGATACGAGGTGTCCACGACCTTGAGCCCTGCGGTAGCATGCACTCTATAGAGGACAGAGTGCGCGTGCCTGAGTCTGCCGTCATACGCAGTAAATCTCACCAAGTCCGTCCTTAGAGCACTGCGAACTCACCAGATGAAAGAATCTGGTGAACTCACCATCTAGATCGTATCCGAACTCACCAGAGGTCCCGTACTGAGCGCTGCCCGAACTCACCCAACAGTCCTCTGACCTGCCCGAACTCACCAAGAGTCCGTCTGAGCCTGCCGGAACTCACCAGAGTTCGTCTGGGCCTGCACAAAACTCACCGGGAGTCCGTCTGAGTCTGCACAAACTCACCAGAGTCCGTCTGAGCCTGCCCGAACTCACCAGAGTCCGTCTGAGCCTGCCCGAACTCGCCAGAGTCCGTCTGAGCCTGCCCGAACTCATTGCGTCATCTGAAGTCCGTCTGGCTCGAACCCCACTGGCCGCTGACGGTCTATCTCTCCATCGCCAAGAACAGATCCGCGCATACCAGCTCATCACAGAGACCAAATTACCGCGCCACGCGACCAAACCGCTTCAGCTGTCACCACCCGAAATTCGCCCGGAAATGCCTGTGGCGTGGCTCGGCTGCGACTCAACAGGGACCTGCTGCCGGTGTCGGCAACTCCGGAGACGTGTCACGAGCTGTGACTCAACAGGGACCTGCTGTCGGTGTC
>VOPJ01005641.1:0-32226 GCA_014673585.1 Semibalanus balanoides
CTGGGCTGGGCTGGGCTGGGCTGGGCTGGGCTGGGCTGGGCTGGGCTGGGCTGTGGTGGGCCGTGGTGAGTTATGCGGAGGATGGGTTGCTGTGAGTTGAGCTGGAATGGGCTGAAGAGTTGTGGCGGAAAACGTCTGCCTGGGCGCCGGCCCCGTGACGGAGAGCTCACTACGTTCCGACGCTCTGCTGAATAAGCAGCTGCTACACTCCGACTTCTGAGCCAGGCCAGCGTCGGGTCTGTGAGAACGTCATGTGGCTGAACTCGGTATCGTTATGTCGACGGATGCTTGTTTGATACTTCAGCCATTTGATAAGAGCAGTGTAGTGGCTACAGGTGTTAATTGCAATAACATGCAACGCATATCAGCTATGATGCCTGTGAGTTTTGACTGGAGCTTTTCATATATAATGGGGCCTTTGTAGGTGCCTCACATATTCTTACTTCTTTTTCTGACGTTTTTTTCCGGTAGTATGCACTATTTGTTTTCACTCACAGCCACAGGGCAAATTCCGTTGTACACTAGCTATCAGACAAGTTCAGATCAGATCACAGGAATTGTAGCACAGCAGTGCAGGACTTACGTCATCATTGCATGACACAAGTCTTAGCGGCAGCAGGTCCTGTGGGAACCGAAGAAGGGTCACATCCTGCTGGCGCGTGCTATTGTTCTTACTTAAATCCTGGTGAGCTTGGTGGGTGCAGCGCGTCCGCCGAAAAAGATAAGGGCGTGTCAAAATTTGGTTGTCACACCGGCTTACATTTTTGCGGCAACGTTTAATTTCCGTGAAAATCGGATCAAATGTCAATGGCCTCAGCGCGTGCCAGAGTGTGGTAATGAGTCAGGAGGTAACGTCGAAATTACACAAGTACAGCATTTAAGTTTGTTCTGTACCGTGAAGTTTAACTGCTATGGACAAATTTCTCCCAATGAACGTTTCAGACGACAGACCTTGCGCCAGTTTGTATTATTATTATGGTTGTTAAACGTCAAATGACAAATTATGGCTCTTCCTCTTCACTTGTAACGTTAAAACTCGCACAGGGAATTCAGTCTGTGTGTACCGGCTATCGTGAAAGGGTAGAGCTATGCTCTGACGTCAGAGTGTAGCTCCACCATCGCTGACCTTGAACTGGCGCTATTTGACCCGTGACCGGTCGGTTGCGAGTGGTGGGTGGAGTCGAGGGCAGGACTGCAGAGCATAGTTCGTCATGGGCCCACCAGCCCCCAGCCCTGCCCAGCCCAGGCCCCTGAACACCAAGCACAGGCCCAGTGAAATTCATAATAGTGGTGCCCATGCCCGGTCTGGCCCATTCAGATTAGGCATATAATTATTCTCATCAAATATGCAATAATTATTCTAGCATATTTACCTGTATACTATAAATTATAAATAGTATCACTCACCTGTGTGTTGCCGTAGAAATAAACTGCTGGTTAACATGCTTTTGTTTTGTTAAGCTCTGACCTGGCTTGCGTGACGTGCGCATTTCTTCAATATTCTCAGCTTAGGCCCGCCCAGAGCCCAGTGATTTCCTCAAAGTTGAGGCCCAGCCCAGGCCCAACCCATTGTCCATGGGCCAGCCCAGCCCATTACGAACTATGCTACAGAGCGACCTGGCGTTAGCCTCTATCCGAGGTCGCATTATCTTTAACGTTACGAGTGAATCGGTAGTGTTTTTTACATTTAACAACCTTATAAATCCAATTTGGCACAGGGTCTGCAACGTTAATTGTGAGAAATGTGTGCACGCCAATTGATGCTTACAAAGCTTATCGCCGAAAATCAGGGTCTCAAGCGGTGTGCCGTTCACAGTAATTTAAACTTGGACTTGTATCGGGGTTATCAACGGGACATCACGGTTTTTCAACCTTTCGCCGCGAAGTAAAGACACATGGAAGAGGCCAATTGATACTCGTGATAATTGAAAACGCAGCATTATGACCTGTTCCTCGAAAATGGGGAAAAAATATGATGTTACTAAAACGTAATTATTATATAGTATTTCGTTTACAGGCCTTATATTTTTACTAATCGCAAGTATGTTCCTCGCACGAGCACTAGCCCCGATAAAATGCTCAGTTATTCAAAATGCTCAGTCATACTTAGTGCCTCAAACTTCGTCACACACAACGATTCAAGTCATGATGATGCTTACAACACACTCCATAGTCACAATGAGAGATACAAGTACCGATAGGGCGGATTTGACGGTGGAATATCTGGATATAGGTCATCTTTGTTGATAGTTATTGTTCTGACTGGCCATTGAAGGCCAGGGTCTAGGGCTAGGCTATCCATGTTACCGTACCGATGTTTTGTTTTGATATGCGCAATTTGCAGTATTAAAGGGAAATAATCACCTTTTCCCACAAAAAGGTGATTATTTCTGATGATGGAGCTATATGGAGCTATAACTTGAAATCGATAGACGAGACACAAACATATAATGATAAACTCAATCACATTTTGCATAAGAAATATTCCCTACCGAAATATATTTCAAGTTAAAGTTGATAAGGCGTTCCACACTTGCGAATGACCAGGTACTTGCAAGCTGCTTGCATAGTACTTAAAGGATCTTCATCCAAACTGTGGGCTTCTTCCAGTAAGTGTTTTGTTACGCAATGGGGTGGAAAATATATTTTGAATACCTGCCTTGCTTACGGTATAACATGACCGGCGATCATATACATTTGATAGCCATTTAAAGGAAATAGTTCACCTTCAACATGGGTTTTGAACTGAGATAGCAGTTTTGTAGCCCGTGTTGAAAAAACCACTGCAGTTTCTGAGCTGAATGGGCTCTCCAGCCGAATACTATTTGACTTTTTTGTCGAAGGAAATGTGGAGCCATAAATAAATAAATGTCAAGAATGTGGACCTCGCTTCTACACCTGGGCAGAGGCTATGACAGTAATCTTAACGCAACTACTGTTCAGAATATCTGATTGGCTGAGCCACGTTTGACAATGCAGGGAATAGCAGTATTGGTTTTTGGAATAACATTAATAATGTAACGTCCTTCTGTCCTGAATCGGCGCGATGTATGGCTATTTTTGACATTATGAAAAGAAGTTGTATTGAAAAATATAGTCAAATCGTGTTTGAAAAAACAATCCAAGGACCAAGGTGAAATATTTCCTTTAATAAACAAGGAAACTCATTTAGCAGTTTAACTTGGCCCTCTATGGCGGCCAAGTTGTGCTGGTTTTGAATTGTTTCATAGATTGTCAGCATTACAAGCTTTGTATAACCACGGATTATTACAATAATCCTTGGTATAACTTTGTATCTGGCTATGTACATTGTACAACACTATGGTTTATATTATCATGGCAAAAATAATTTTCCCCAAAACAAAACTCGACAATCAATTCAATTTGTAATTCAATCGGAAAATCAACTGTGCCACCCACGACGGCCTTTTTAGTGTCGGCGATTTGTTTCAGGGACAAATTGTCCGGCGTCGAGCAAATTTGAAACACCGGCGCCAGATATGGCGCGCTTCAAATAGTGATGGGAAAACACTCCTCATGAGTTTCGAAAGAAGTATATGTTATTGTACAGTGTACTTGCTTTTAATTGGTAAAAACTTACAACATTGAATAAAGGAATATTTTTTATTTAATTCCTAAATTTAAATGAAATAATTACCATAACGTAAGCCTAAGAAATTGTTGCTTAATCGTCCAGTCGCACTGTATGCTTACTATGTCCACTATGTCCCAGATCCTAGATACGGTCACACCTCGGAATTACTGACCCTGACCCTGTGTACGTGTCATAACAGTGTTGAGGGTACCACACCCACGCCACGCGGCGGGTACGTAGACCGGTGCCCTACAGCTATCATCTGGGAGTTACTGCCCCTGTGTACGTGTCATAGCAGTGTTGAGGGTACCACACCCACGCCACGCGGCGGGTACGGGGACTGGACGCTACCAGTTCTCCGGCACGTTGTTGTTTTGGGGCAAGCCGCCCACACAGTGGTGCGCGGCAGGATCAATTCCCAGACAACCTACTTGTGTTGTTAAATAGCTGGGACTCGGGCGGAAACGACTCGTACTTCTGGTTTGTCGGGTTGTTGGAGGACTGAGACGGAGGTGTTGGCCCAGCGGCCGGTCTGGATTGCCGGTGACGAAGTGTGGGCTCAGCTCAGGTAATATCGGCAGCTCTGGAGTGATGTACAGTCTAGGGCAAATGTTCTGTCCACTTCATCACCTCAACCGGTGAAGATGTTCCCGGTGAATAAATCCTTCGTGAAAACGGCTAGTAGCAGTCCTGTCGGTGCTCTATTCGAATAAATCCTCCATTTCCCTGAGGCGATGTTTGTTTTCGTCTGACAGAAGCTAGCGTAGAAAGTATTCTTAAAAAGCTTTGGTTAGCGCACCCGTTTAATTCAATGTCAACTTTGTCTATCGGTGGTGTTTGTCGGTGCTACATCAGTGAAATCTATGAACGAAACTATTTTTCGCCCTCGCCCCTATACCGGGGGAGAGGGCTAAAGTAATTGCATTGGATTCCACTGCGTGCAGCACCGACAGACAGAGCAGAAACAGCGGGACAGAACTTTTGCAGGACAGAACATTTACCCTAGACTGTACGTGTTGGTTTGATTGGTTACCTGATGTGTGTGAGTCTTGATATGCGTTACCTGATGTGTGTGGTTTATATAGGTACCTGATGTGTGTGGGTTTATATGGTACCTGAGTGTGTGAGTTTATATTGGTTACCCTTGATGTGTGTGAGTTTGATATGGTTACCTGATGTGTGTGAGTTTGATATGGTTACCTGATGTGTGTGGGTTTGATATGGTTACCTGATGTGTGTGAGTTTGATATGGTTACCTGATGTGTGTGTTGTGTGTGTGTGTGTGCTGCGTCGTGCTGCGTGCTGGTGGTGCGTGGCGTGCGTGGTGCGTGCGTGCGTGGTGCGTAGCGGCAATGCGTGCGTGCGTGCTCAAAACGTCGTTGCGTGCGTGCGTGCGTGCGTGGGCGTGCGTGCGTGCGGGTGCGTGACGTGCGTGCGGCGTGCGTGCGGCGTGCGTGCGTGCGTCGTGCGTGGCGTGCGCTGCGTGCGTGCGTGCGTGCGTGCTGGTGCGTGCGTGCGTGCGTTGCGTGCGTGCGTGCGTGCGTGCGGTGCTGCGCGTGCGGCGTGCGTGCGTGCGTGCAGTGCGTGCGTGCGTGCGTGCGTGCGTGCGGTGCGTGCGTGCGTGGGCGTGGCGTTGCGTGCGTGCTGCGTGCGTGCGTGGCGTTGCGGCGTGTGTGTGTGTGTGTGTGTGTGTGTGTGTGTGTGTGTGTGTGTGTGTGTGTGTGTGTGTGTGAGCTGTTGTCGCTGGCCGCTGAGCTGCGCTGTTTTCGAACGAAAGCCGTGTAAGTGACCGTTTACACCAGCAGAGCGGCGGCCGGCCGCAGCTCCCGGCCGCGAAAGGCGCGTCGGGCGATTCTGGCCCGCCGGCGAGTCGCGCCAGTTTGATTGGCGTGCGCGCGACGGCAACACGCCCACGCAGTGTTTTCCCCACCCCCACCCCATTTCCCACAAACCAAAACCTTCGTCATAAGCCTTCAAACCGTCTTCATTAACCGTCGTCCTCCCTCGCTCGGCTAGCAGGAATAAGCGAGATAGAGTTTGCCATAGAGCGAGGGAGGTCGGCCGATACACAGCCAACTAGACAGCACGGGCGTAGGCCAGCCTGCAGCCAGGCGCAGGGTCAACGGAAGATAACGTTAGTTATCGACTTATTACTGACGTGACGTACAATACAAGTATCGACGATCGTAAACCATTGACGAGCGCTTACAGTAGTGCTGGTCGATCTATTTACTTAACAAGCATCTGTGTCAGATGGTACTGACTACTGATACTTAGTTTGAAAATTGGTAATTGTTATGATTTGTGTTGTTCAATGAACGTCCTATGGTTGAGTACCTGTGACATTGGACATAGTTGGTATTACGCATGGCTCAATATGTTGTATTTTGTTGGTGGACAGAACAAAAGAACACTGTGTTAAAGGAAATGTTTCACATTAACATAAGATTTGAGTTGAGATGGCCAAGTTGTTGGAATTTCCATTTAAATTAAGTATGTAGAAGTTAAAACACCCACAGAGGTCTAATCGAAAGTAAATTTGAGTTTGGTTTTGACATCTGCAAAAATAAGGCCCTAGTGTATTAGGATAGCCTCTAAGCCCGATGTCGTCATCCCTTTTACAAATGTTGATGAAAGTAGCTGGTTCTTACATTTGACTATTACTTAGCCATTAACTAGTCATACATATTGCACGTGAAGTTTTTTTCTATTCCAAAAATTCTTTACTATGACATCATCAGCCCAAATACTAAAACTTAGTTTTTCATTGAAATTGAGCACTGTTTGTGAAAACAATGTCAGGAACGTGTTCGCAGCATTACTTCTATTTTGCACCACAAGCGCGTACATTGGACAACTTTCAGAGAAGTGAAACATTCCCTTTAAGATAGGTTGTTTGTTAACACAGTGTTCACCAGTCGCTGCTGATCTGTGACACTGCAGTGCCCTGTCCTGCCTCAACCCGCTGTTCTGACGCCCTGTCCTGCCTCAGCCCGCTGTTCTGATGCCGTATCTGTGCCGCAGATGGATATAACGGCGGCGATCCGTCACCGTGCTTCTCACAGCCGTGTCGCCACGGGTCGCCCTGCACACCGCACGTGGACGGCACGGGCTACACGTGCAGCTGCAGTCGCCGCTACGAGGGCAAAGACTGCCAGATTGACGCCGGTGAGTCCCCCCCCCCCACACACACACAGACGGCTCCTGGGAGAGGCTGTGCTGGGGAGTGCGTCAGCGAAGGGTCGCAGGCAGTCCGTCTGGGCTGAGCTGTGAGCGTGCACCCTTAGTGAAATAACAGTACCCAAGTGTGACCACTATTTAGTATAGTCTTCCAATTAGACTTACCCAGTTAAAGGGAGTGTGCCTACTCTTTTAAATGTTAAATATATTTTTATTACGGTAAGAAGCTATTGGTTTGATCATTGGTTACGACAAAATTCACGTATGGAGCCCCTTTGTTGAATTTTTACTTAAATAATTCTGTTTTTGGCATTTTTTTCTTCAAACTTTAAACCGATCGTCACTATAAACCAGAGTAACGAGATGTTGCCTTTTAATGGCGCACCAAAAGACGATAAACAAACCTATCGAGCATGTATGGGTTTTGTTTTTATAGTTATTCAGAGGCTCTGTTTTGGCAGTGTTAATCAGTGCTTGCACGAGTTGTTTTCTAATTGGCCAGAGCTAACAATTTATGCTAGCGTTGTAATTTAAGAGCAATGCTTCTAGTTAGCGAAGCTCTCTGGCGACTATCGATAATTAAGTACTTGCGGTATGTGATTGGCGATTTGAAATATCTCAGCAACTGAAGTGAATCTGGGGAAATGAAGTATGTGGGCGAAATTCAGAAAAAATATGTTCTACAGACTAGTGTCAACAACTTCACATGACCAATGTGAGTAGGCACACTCCCTTGAATAAGCTATCTGTTCGCTCTGTTCGCAAGGTATGACATGCTCTATTATTTACCAGTCGGTTTGTGCCTTGGGTTTGTGCGCCTTCAGCGCAAGTCGCAACTATATGTCAACTTCAGGTCTTATTATATTTCTACATTGCATTTATTTTCCAGTGAATTGTCACGTTCATTCGAGTTTTCCGCGCTGCTAATTTGGTGACAGATCTGTGAGAAACGCTGACGTAACGTCACGCGCCTAGTCAGACTGACAATGGACATGTCTGACCATGTTATGGTGTGACGGGGCGACGAGTCACGACCTACGTACGTCTGGTGACTGCAGGTGGGGGGGGGGGGACTGTCGTCCAGCGCTCTGCGCCGTGCACTGAGGTGCTCCTGACGCGTTGTCAGCTGTGCGGGACAGCTCGATAGCTGCGGCCAGGGGATTGATCTTTGAAGACCCAGAACTGGTTCATCACAGCAGCTGGAGGGTAGAGCGATCGATGGTGTTACATAGTGGCTGTTTGGACCTCGGGCTCACAGATGCGAAATTACCACCCCATTGCATTATGATATTCCAGTCAAAGATCGACCTTAAAGGGAATAGTTCACCTTGAAAAAAAACGAGAAAAAGCTCAGAAATGATGAAGAGAAGCAAGAATTAATGTATCATATTACTAGTAAGTCAAAGAAACTATATTACGGCGGAAAAAGCAAATAAAATGTCAATATTTGGTGATATTCTATTTTTTCCTCAAAGTAATAACGAAACAGCTGGCTGCGAAGCATGCAAACGATTATGATTTAGTGAGGGATCGTGTCGTATACATGGGGTAACTTGCCCAAGTACTGTGGTTGAAGATGCCGGAAAATCACAACGCTTTTGAAAACATCACAGTACTTGCTTTAAGTAGGTATTCGTCACTATTAGATTTCACTATGAAAGTTAGCGTCCGCCAGCGTCGCTCACTGTCCGTGCTCTGTGCGTCCGTCTGGATTATGTGTCACAAGGTCATGCACGGTCTTATCACTCTACACGTCACACTGGCGTACCGGTCGTCGCCGGTCGGCTCTATCAACTCAGCGGGCGGCTTGCGACGCGGGCGGCCAATGCAAACAGCGGCCGCGCGTACTGGTACGAAGGTGGGGTTCGGTGAGCGAGGACAGCGGGGAGGGGGACAGCGAGGTGGGGTTCGGTGAGTCAGGCCAGCGCTGAATGCTACGCAAACCTACACGAAGGGTTTGTTTAGAACAAATGTTTTAATAGAAGGATTTAATACATCAAAACACTAATGCATAGCATTACTGACAAAGTTATTCTTGCAATAAAAGAATGAAGGTACTGAACAGTTTGGTTTTGTCCAGCCACTTAACTTTCCCCACGTCTTACGTCATCTGTGCGTCATAATCATACGTCACTCAGCCAAATCAGCCATCAGCGATTGGAGTTACCGGGTATACCGGTTCGACTTTTAGACTGAATATTGAATAATTTAAGGAGGTTTCTTTGAAAATGTGAAAGCGTCACAAGTCATTTTTCGAGCGCATGCGCCACAACTTGGCTATCTCAACTCAAAACCCTATGTTAAAGGTGAACTATTCCCTTTAACTGCAAGTTTTCTGGGCTGAAAAGGCTCTCCAGCCGGATATATTTGACTTTGTGTCGAAGGAATGTGGGCCATAAATAAAGAATGTCAAGAATGCGGGCCTTATATACACCTGGGCAGAAGCTATACAGTGATCTTACGCGACTGCTTCGGATCTGATTGGCTGAGCCATTCGATTCTTTCGTTTGACGTTGCAGAGAGTATACGTATATAGTTTTGATAAAATTAATAATGTTCGTCCTTCTGTCCTGAATCGGCGCGA
The DNA here is from genome assembly GCA_014673585.1 of Semibalanus balanoides. NCBI lineage: Eukaryota > Metazoa > Arthropoda > Thecostraca > Balanomorpha > Balanidae > Semibalanus > Semibalanus balanoides. The sequence continues at coordinate 9,360 of VOPJ01005641.1, forward strand.
TGTATGGCTATTTTTGACAGTAGAAAAGAAGTTGTAATCCAAAATATAATCAAATCGTGTTTGAAAAGAAAAAAATCCGAGGTGAACTATTTCCTTTAACGGAGGCGAACAATATATACTGTCTGCCTAAGAATCCGGTTTAAGAAATTAATATAACTATTATCGCCTCGACGGCTGCAATGAAACACGCTACTTCGCCGCCCAAGTGATTTCTTGATTGACCTATCATAAATCCCACATTAAACGCTCTGCACTCAACGTAGCGTGTTTAATATTCCTAGCTGAGTGCACGCTCACTTTGCTGAGGAAAGATAGTTTAAGCCTGTCAGTGTCTGTGGATTCAGCTGAACGGTTTTCCTGCATACGGGCGTTTTTATTTATACGCAATGGTGCGTGCTAGCCTTCTTTGAATACTAGTCACGACGCCAGTTAACGTCACCGCATAGTTAATAGGCCACCGAGGTCACGACCAGCGTTTGTCCGTGACCCGTCCCGTCCCCCCCCCCCAGTCGCGGGTCACGAGAGTCGAGACACACCCCCCCCGTGCGTCGTCTCTGTGAAGACCTGTTTGTCAGCGACAGAGTGCTGAATATTTAGGTCAAATACGTGGTTCTCGTTAGGAAGTGAAACCCGCGGACATTGTCATACATTCCGAACGGTTCACACTTCTCGGATGTATGTGACAGCGAATACATAGTGATATTTGTGCTATCCGTCATTTCCGGTGTTCGCCCCGTGCCCGATACCTATGGTAAACTTGATTCACGTGATAAGATATCCCGTGCACCAGTTCAGAGTTGGTTGAAGGTAGCTCCGTTAACTGTTGACATACTCGCCTTGCACATACACCTTTTCTTGATGCGAATTGGCGTTTGTTCAGCTCAATTCGGCATTTATCATTTAAAACGACACACTGTTAGGACATATATGCATCTCACATCGACGTAACACACTTCCGCGGCAAAGATCATTAAAAATCGACAGTGCACCGTGTACTGTGACACTGTCGATTTGTAATGCCCTTTGCGCGGCAGTGTGTTGCGCATGTGAGATGTATGTGTCACAGTCATGTCAGTGTTAAGATTTCGTGGCCGTTTTCTGGTCCGGTATTTTGCTCTCTTCAGTGAGTTTACTCCCGTTTCGGCTAGCCTTTCGGGTTCAGCGAGCGCTGCCGAAGTAACATCAGTTGAGATGCAAACTTTGTTCTCAAATTGAGTATATTCTGGAATCCAGAATAGTTAATATTCGGACTACAGAATATAAGAAGGGTTATTTTAGCGTGGTACGTACTTAATTACTTGAACTTATGTATTATATTTAAATATCCTAGGTATATTCTAGAGTCCAGAATATAACTCAGTTGTGCACAATGTTTGCACCTCCACGGGGGAATACGGCGGTAGCATGACCCGGGGATTAGCTTGACCCGAAGGGCTGAGGCCGAAACGAGGGTAACTCATTGAATAGAGCAAAGTACCGGGACCAGAAAGCGGCCAGAAATCCAACGCTGGGACTCATGTCTAATGTCAGTTTAAATGAGATATGCCGAATTGAGCTGAACAGACACCGATTCGCATTAACAAAAGGTGTGGTTGTTGTATCCACCATAACCGCTATGTTCCAATGTAACCCTCCGTCTGCCCCTGGCAGGTTCGCTGTGCCTGCGGCCGGAGCACCGCTGTGAGAACGGCGGCTCGTGCGAGGAGGACCGGACCGGGGAACGGACCGTTTGTCTCTGCCTTGAGGGCTTCTCTGGCGACCTCTGCCAGGTGCCCGTCCAGGCGTGTGTCACCAATCCGTGCCACAACAACGGCCACTGCAGCATGACCAACGGACGTGAGACCTGCACATGTTCCATCGGTGAGTACCGCCGCCGCACTCCACTGTCCTCTCCAAACACCACCAGCGCGTCACCAATGGTTAGCAATGATAGCGCGGGAAAATGGATGGTATTGAAACATGTGAAAAGGAAGGTTATAAGGAATATCGTACCTTAAATAATCTCCTCACATTGGAGCGTTATTTCCCGATGCGTTTATCAAAGCACGGACGGCTTCCATGTGGCTTGTGTTCTGTAATCTCTGCAGTCTGAACCTTGCACAAGTTTATCAAAGCACGGACGGCTTCTATGTGGCTTGTGTTCTGTAATCTCTGCATTCTGAACCATGCACAATGCATATTTGTATACGATGATCGATGGACTTGCTTCGATCCTAGCCATCATATCGGCGACGTGAGATAGATCAGTGCATCGACCGCATCACCTGCCTCACACACCAGACAAACTCGTGTGTCTAGTGCAGTAGACACAGCGGCGCCCTCAGTCTCCGCCAATGTGATATAACGGTGATGCGGTGTGCGTGTTGGGGACCGAGACAGAGAGAGCAGCTCGTCCGTCGCTCAATAGGCCACAGGCTGATGACACTGCTGGGATAGGATTGTTTGGTGGTGAAATATTGCACACCATCCGTACCTTGATGTGTGTATTTGTGGTTGTTATGGCACCCTTTCATTGATAAGGAATATTGATACAAGCTTAACCTCATGCTCAATGCCCATATTATGTATAAATACTAAAATAAAATAAATAATATATTTTCAGCCGCGAGCCTTCTTCAGTGGATAAAGGTAAAAAGGCCATGTTACCTTTATCCACTGAAGAAGGACCACGGCTGAAAAATATTTTAGATTGTATTTTCATATTTATACAATATACATAATATGAGCATGAGGTTAAACTTTAATATACTTCTTTTACTAATTATGCTTAAAGTAACGTTTGATATAATTAAAACTCATAAACCTGTCATATATGTTTGAAAATATAAGTAAAAGAATACATATGATTCGCTCATCTCATCTTCTAAATCACAACGTGACCGCGAAGCCGACTGTGGCTGAACCAGCGAGCCAATACGATAGCTCTAGCCGCATTGAATGACATCGTAATCGCCAAAGCTGCAGCTCATATCACCGGCGATTTCTGCGATGGTCTGACTGACGTCTGGGACTACAATGCGCCATAACTGGCTCTGATCACGTGTGCGGATTCACGGATATAGCGGTCTCAGGTCTCAGTGATCTCACGGATCCTCGACCGATCGCCTCTGCGTGCTGGCTGGGCCAGTACCTCCTCCCGTTCGTCTGAGCGCGCGGCTCAGATGGGCGCTGTTCGCCGGTTAATCGTTCCATTGCCCGCGTCAGTCCCGGCATGCATGACTCCAGCCGGAGATTCACTCCGAGCGGCCCGCCCCAGCTCGTATGATCCTGTTCCGGCTCCGCTGGGCGGGATCACTCCGAGCGGACCGCCTCAGCTCGGATGATCTCGGATGATCCTGTGCCGGCTCATCTGGGCGAGATCAGCGGGTCTACGCCACACGTCCGTGTCTGTGTGGCGCCCCTCCCCTGCGTCCCTCCTGACCCAGGCGGCGCCACACCGTACCTCTGTGGAGGAAGCGTCACATGCCGTAAGATCACCTGGCCGGTCTCGGACCGTCTCCCACTGGCCGGTGTCGGCATGATCAGGTGAACTGAAGGCGGTGTGGAGTCGGGCTGAATAGGTGAACTGGAGGGGCGGCTGGTGTCGGCCGATTAAGGTGACTGGAGCGGCGTGAGTGTCGGCCGATAAGGTGGACTGGAGGCGGCAGTTTGGTGTTCTGCCTGATATGGGAAACTGCAGGCGGCGTGGTGTCGGCTCTGATAAGGTGGACTGGAGCGGCAGTGCGTGTCGGCCTGATAAGGTGGACTGGAGGCGGCGTAGGTGTCGGCCTGCTTATGGGAACTGCAGGCGGCGTGGTAGTCGGCCTGATAAGGTGAACTGCAGGCCGACGTGGTGTCGCCTATAAGGTGGACTTGGAGGCGGCGTGGGTGTCGGCCTGATAAGGTGACTGGAGGCGGCGTGGTGCTCGCCCTGATAAGCGTGGACTGGAGGCGGCGTGGTGTCCGGCCTGAAAGGTGGATGGAGGCGGGCGTGTGTCGCCTCATAAAGGTGGACTGGAGGGCTGCGTGGGTCGGCCTGAAAGGTGAAACTGCAGGCGGCGTGGAGTCGCCTGATAAGGTGGACTGGAGGCGGCGTGGTGTCGGCCTGAGAAGGTGGACTGGAGGGCGGCGTGGATGTTCGGCCGATAAGGCCTGGAGGAAGGCGGCGTGGCTCGGCCTGATAAAGTGTGGACTGGAGGCGGCGTGGTGTCGGCCTGATATGGTGAACTGCAGGCGGCGTGGTGTCGCCTGATAAGGTGAACTGCAGGCGGCGGGGAGTCGGCCTGATAAGGTGGACTGAGCGGCGTGTGTCGGCCTGATAGACGTGGACTGGAGGCGGCGTGGTGTCGGCCTGATAAGGTGGACTGGAGGCGGCGTGGTGGGCGGGCCTGATTAAGGTGAACTGCAGGCGGCGTGGAGTCGGCCTGATAGGTGGACTGGAGGCGGCGTGGTGTCGGGCCTTTGATAAGGTGGACTGGAGGCGGCGTGGTGTCGGCCTGATAAGGGTGGACTGGAGCGGGCGTGGTGTCGGGCCCCTGAATAAGGTGGACTGGAGGCGGCGTGGTGTCGCCTGATAAGGTGGACTGGAGGCGGCGTGGTGTCGGCCTGATAAGGTGGACTGGAGTCGGCGTGGAATCCACCGCGGAGACGGCGCCGGCACTGTGTCGGCGGCGGCATGACTGGTCCATTTTGGTCCGAGGCTCGTGCGAACCGTGGTCACGAGCCGCCACATTCGCCGCACGACGATGGTCGAACGTGACTGAGGTGTGTAGCCCACACTTGGAGCGAGGCTAGGGTGGTGTGTAGCTCACACTAGTGGTGTCAATCGGTAACCAAAATTTTGGTTACCGCAACAATTGTGTGACCGATTTGGTAGTTGGTCGGTAAGGCTTATAAATATTTGGACACTTTTCGGTCAGCTTGATCTTAAACAATTCACTTTTTTGTCACATTTTTACGCATTCTTATTTATATCCAACAATTTGATACACAATTTGCTCGAAATTCGATTAGTTAATAGCCGTTTTCACGATGGATTATTTTGCTCGAAATGTTTTGAAATATTTCAGAATGTTTTAAAATGTTTTAGTAGTAGCCGTTATTATGATGGACTTACTTGCGATAAATGTTTTAACCCTCGCCCTACGGTCCCGTAGGGCGAGGGTTATTTTTTTCGCAAATTAGCCCATCGTGAAAACGGCTAATGTAAATAGTTTTGGTCTTTCTTGCGGCATCCACTATTTTGCTTTGCAAATGTATTTACTTCCTTCTTCACAATTATAATGTCTTTTTGGAAACTGTACATGTGCGTTTTATGAATTATGATGTTAACAAAGCTATTTTTGGCCAGTGCAGTATAAATCAGTTATACTATTGAAAAATCGGTCAAAATCTTGACATTTTGCCTCAACCAAAAATTGGTCAATATTTGGACAACCAAAATGCCTGCTGTTTGGTATTGGATTGGTTTTGGTCAGGATATTTCGGGAAAATGACAACACTAGCCCACACTGGGAGCGAGGCTGGGATGTGTATCCCACAGTGAGATCGAGGCTAGGGTGTGTAGCCCACAGTGAGATCGAGGCTGGGGTGTGTAGCTCACACCAGGGAGCGAGGCTGGGGTGTGTAGTGTGTAGCCCACACCGGGGAGCATCTCTCGCGATATCCGGCCGCTCAGTCTTCTGCAGGGCGAATTGGAGCGATCCCGTACGTGTGTGTCACTGTGTGTGCGTGGGGGGAATCAAGTTGACGAGGCCGCTTTGCTCCTGGTCAGTCCTTTCTGGACCAGCGCTTCTGTACAATGCTGTATTAGAGACAATAGCAGAACACTGAACACGTTGTACTTGTACGAACGAACGAACGAGAGAAAAAAAACACGTACGAACACGAACACGTTGCACGGCCTCTTGATGCCACCGCGATGGTGCTTATTGTACGGACGTGTACGGCTGGACGGCACAGCAGACAGTCACTATAGACCGGCGGTCCCGGCACAGGTGTGCCGTACCACACACCTGTTGTTCCTGATACCTCGCTAGTCGCTACCACCACAGCAGCGGGGCTGGCAGACTCTGTGTTTAGTTACCGTACGGACTCGACGGCCGCGGCTGGCGCACCAACGCTGCAAATGCGCCATTTCCGCCAATGGTTAGACGTTCCTGGCGCGCCGATAGTGTCTTTGTCAGCCGGAAATTGACACCGGCTCTCGAGGTCGGAGCAGGTCAGGTCGGTACCGGCTCTAGAGGTCGGGTCTGGTCACCTTCCGGTCAGACCAGCCGGCTCTGGTCAGGTCTAGTCGGGTCAGATCAGGTCAGGTCAGATCAGGTCAGATCAGGTCAGATCAGGTCAGATCAGGTCAGGTCAGATCAGGTCAGCTAGTCGGGTCAGGTCGGGTCAGATCAGGTCAGCTCAGGTCGGCTAGTCGGGTCAGGTCGGGTCAGATCAGGTCAGGTCAGATCAGATCAGGTCCGGTCAGATCAGGTCAGGTCAGGTCAGGTCAGGTCAGGTCAGGTCAGGTCAGGTCAGATCAGGTCGGGTCAGATCAGGTCAGCTCAGGTCGGCGGGCCGTGCGGCAGTGTTCTACGAAGTGCGCTCAGTATTGGCGACAGGGCAGCCCGGCCCACCTCTGCCTCGGCCCGCCTACCAGCTTGCCAAGCTTCAAGCTTTGGTGAGTCACCGCACGCTGCTGCCGGTACAGACCGGTCCGCCTCATGCCTCGGCCCCGCCTACCAGCGTTATCTATCTCTCTTTCATATCTTGGTGTATATCTCTCTCCTTCTCTTCTGATGCTGCCGGTACAGACGCGTCCGCCTCTGGCCTCGGCCCGCTACCAGCTTACCAACTGCAAGTTGCGCGTGAGTCACCGCACCGACTGCGCCACTATCGGTCCGCCTCTGCTCTCTCTCTCTTCTTATCCATACAAGCTTCAAGCTTAGTCTCTCTCTCGCTCCTTCCGACAGACCGTCCGCCTCTGGGCCTCGGCCCGCCTACCAGCCCACACTCAATATCTGGTGAGTCACCGCACCGCTCATCTCTCGTAACAGACCGGTCCGGCCTCGCCTCGGCCCGCCTGATCCAGCTTTACCAAGCTCAACTTCATCCCACCTCTCCTGCCGGTACAGACGGTCCGCTCTGGCCTCGGCCCGCCTACCAGCTTACCAAGCTTTCAACTTTGGTGAGTCACCGCACCGCTCCTGCCGTACTATATCTCTCTTCTCCCTCTCGGCCCGCTACTCATCTATCTAATCTCAAGCTAATCTATCCTCTTCTCTCTGCCGGTATATATCTCTCCTCTCTCTCCCTCTCTCCTCCCTATCTACCAAAGCTTCATAGCTTTGGTGAGTCACCGCACCGGCTGCTGCCGGTACAGACCGGCCCACCTCTTGCCTCGGACCCGCCTACCAGCTTACCAAGCTTCAAGCTTGGTGAGTCACGCACCGCTCCTGCCGGTACAGAACCGGTCCCGGCTCCTGCCTCGGCCCCGCTACCAGCTTACCAAGCTTCAAGCTTTGGTGAGTCACCGCACCGCTCCTGCCGGTACAGACCGGCCCACCTCTGCCTCGGCCCGCCTACCAGCTTACCAAGCTTCAAGCTTTGGTGAGTCACCGCACCGCTCCTGCCGTACAGACCGGTCCGCTCTGCCTCGGGCCCTTCTACCACCCCCCCCCCCCCCCCCCCCCCCCCCCTGCTTACCAAGGTTCAAGCTTTGGTGAAGTCACCGCCACCGCTCCTGCCGGTACAGACCGGCCGCCTCTGCTCGGCACGGCCTACCATGGCTGACCAAGCTTCAAGCTTTGGTGAGTCACCGCACCGCTCCTGCCGGTACAGCCCGGTCCGCCTCTTCCCAGCATTACTGTACTATACAGCCGGACACGGGCCTCGCTCCCCGCCCGCTCTGCAGGCTAGCGCTGACAGGTGCCGTGGTGTGTGGACTGCCGAGCTCCCCGCTATGCCGCCGCCCCTAGTGGTCACGTCACGTCACGCCGGCGGGAGCGGACAGTAATGGCGCGCAGAAGTTTGGAGCGCGCACGGTTGTGGCGCGGACGATTGCGGCATGGGCGCGGTGTTTCCGGTCCGGTGCGCCGCATACGGTGCCGAGGGGCGGGGGTAGGAGGGGTGGACGACGCACGTGCCTGAAATGCACGCAGCGCGGCGTGCACGGCGTCGGTCACGCTCACTGCCGGGTGTCGGAGCCCGCCCGGCCCTGTCCTCCTGCTGCCCTCCCCTGCCTGTCGCGCCGCTGTCCGGGGCAGGGTGCGGGTGCAGGCAGCAGTGCTCCCCTCCCGCGCTGTGCTGCACCTGGCTGGGGCGGCGCGGTGTTGGCACAGGTGCCGAGGGACCAGCTTGTCATGCGCTGAGGGAGGCGTTTCCTAGCGGCACAGAGGGGCACAGGTGTCCAGCTGAAATCGGCCGGACTTGTTGCAGAAGCGTTTGATGATGTACTCGTCAGAATGTATGAACATGTCACAGCAGTCGCTGGTGCTTGACGCTGTTCAGAAACTGCCTTCTGAACAATTGGCAGTGTTCACTGGCTTCTGTTTACAGTATCGGTCAATGTTAGCTGTTTCTTTTAACCATTAACCGGTCACTGAATTGATGCCGGAGATTGAACTGCCCACGAATGTACCGCCCACCTGAGATTCTGAGCTTACCTCTCACCTCAGATTCGCACCTTTCCTCACCACACCGCTTCACAGTACCGACCTCAGTTATTCATGGAATCCCACCTGTCCCGAAGCACCTTGGCCGATGTCTCGTGTCGGCGCCTAAAACTAGCCGCTTACCTGGCTGATGTTTCATGCCAGGGCCACTGCCCGCTGTCTGCGGGCTTGATCGATGAAACCTGCCCGCATCAGCCGATCCGTGGCCCCGCGCGGGGTCACCAATTGGTGCCGCATCGCCGCCCAGCCGTGCCCTGATCGCCGCTGAGCTCGACAGACCGCGTGCTGCTCACTTTCGGCGCCAGCACGACACGCCAGCCGCCGCCACACAGGTTGCACGCTTTCTCCGTTTACGGCGGCTGGGCGGTGGTAGCTATCACAGAACGGATCGTGAATGAGTGGGCGGGGCGCGGAGCTAACGGTCTGTCTGTCTGTCTGTCTGTCTGTCTGTCGGTCGGTCGGTCGGTCGGTCGGTCGGTCGGTCGTCGTCGTCGGTCGGTCGTCGCTCGGTCGGTCGGTCGGTCGGTCGTCGGTCGGTCGGTCGTCGTCGGTCGGTCGGTCGGTCCGGCGTCGGTCGGTCGGTCGTCGGTCGGTCGGTCGTCGGTCGTCGTCGGTCGTCGGGTCGGTCTCGGTCGTCGGCTCGTCGCGTCGGTCGGTCGGTCGGTCTCGTCGGTTCCAGTCCGGTCGGTCGTCGGCGGATCGTCGTCGTCGGTCGGTCGTCGCGTCGGTCGCGTCGGTCGGTCGGCGGTCGGTCGGTCGGCGGTCGTCGGTCGCGTCGGTCGGTCGTGGTCGGTCGTCGTCGGTCGGTCGGTCGGTCGTCGTCGGTCGGTCGGTCGTCGGTCGGTCGTCGTCACGGTCGCGTCGGTCGGTCGGTCGTCGGTCGGTCGGTCGGTCGGGTCGGTCGGTCGGTCGGTCGCGTCGGTCGGTCGGTCGGTCGGTCGGTCGTCGGTCGGTCGGTCGGTCGTGTCGGTCGGTCGTCGTCGTCGGTCGTCGGTCGGTCGGTCGGTCGGCGTCGGTCGGTCGGTCGGTCGGTCGGTCGGTCGTCGGTCTCGGGTTCGGTCGGAATCGTCGGTCGGTCGGTCGGTCGGTCCGGTCGTCGGTCGGTCGCTCGTCGGTCGGTCGGTCGGTCGGTCGTCGGTCGGTCGGCCCGGGTGTGCGACGCTAACGCAGTGACGGATTCGGCTCGCGGCGAAGCCGTTGTCAGCAGCTCAGGCCTTATCGTCGCTGCTTTACGATCGCTCACAGTTCTTCTGGTGGATTCACGTTTTAATTTGCCTAGCCTGACAGAGACTTGAGAGTACTGGGAGATATCGTGTGTCGCAAGTGCTTTCACCGTTGATGGCCGTGAAGTACCTATCGCTGTGGTCTGTAATTGTTGACTCATTACATTGGACGAGAGTTCCTGGTTTTCCCGAAAGTCTTCGACATGCTCTTGCTCACCAGAGTACGAAAAGGATTAATATCCAGATAAATCTGATTCAATCGAAATTAATCCAGTCTGAATCCAGATAAAGTCCGAATAAATGGAGCTTTCCAAAGCTAATCGAATCCATTCCAGTCGAAACTAAATTTTCCAAAATTGTGGATATCAAATTTAAATAAAAGCTATACTTCAATAATCAATTTATTATTTTTACAGTATCAACCCGGGTTATCATTAAGATTTAAGTTAAGCATTTTGTTTGATTAATGGTTACAATTAAACCCATGAATATCGATCCTGTCAAATCCTAATACATGTCATTGTCCAGGTTGAGCCAATCGAATGTCAATGGCTTGGCTTGTTTCATGGACCCATTTGTATTGTAATTAATTTCGTTATCTGTTGTTCATGTCGTCTTTACTTGACACAGTTTCCAAGGACATGTATTTACACATGGGTTGTGTTTGCCATTTATCGGGGCTTCGTTGCTTTTGCGGTACAGAATAGACACTGCGCCACCCGGTCCGCTAAAAGCATTCATTTTTCCGCCAGCTTCCAGTCCGCAGCGATGCTATGATGTAAATCACTGTGTTCCATGGCGCCGGTCGAGGCTAATGTCAGTGTTTCAGTATTGGGGTCATTGTCATGCCGTCATTGGGAATACTTAGTTATAATTGCCTCACCGGCGCGGTGTGGCGGCGCGGCGCTGGGGTAGTGAATTTGGTGGAGCGGCAAGTTAGGGTAACTGCTGACTGGAGGACCTATTGTCCCGCACACATACTGCCATGGGAACAGTCGCGCACACGTACACACACGCAAGAGCGTGCACGCTCACTCACTCGCACTCACTCACTCATTCACTCTCACGCACGCACACACACGCACGCACGCACGCACCACGCACGCACGCACGCACGCACGCACGCACGCACGCACGCACGCACGCACGCACGCACGCACGCACGCACGCACGCACGCACGCACATGTATCCTGAAGTTGTTCGCATGTTTCCACACCAAGACTTGGCCACTCCTCTGCCGATGACCTGGCATTGCGAGATAGGCTGACCGGGTCAGGGCCCGCGTAAGAAGCTTCAGGCTCAGTGTGTAACCTGATCTCGGAAACCCATCCGGAAGCAAAACATTGCGATTACTGGTCTTGATGTAGCGGTTCACTGCGCCTGCCGCCCTGGCCATTGAGGTGAGACAGGTGGCAGAACTCTTCCGGTCCGGCTCAGCTGAGGAATGGTATTACCCACTGGAGTGGAGATGAATTAGCCCCTGGGGTAACGGCACAGCCTCAGGAACCACAGCCCTGTGTTCCGAGCGGCGGGATCGGTGGCGTCGTTACCTGGCGTCCAGAGAGTCGGCTCTGACACCACTCCAGCCTCTCATCATCGCTAGCCGTCTCTTGCACTCGGCGACAGGATGCGTTCAGACGCACACTGTGGCTAGTCGAGCATGTACTGTCGAAGGCATCTCGAGCTCTGGAGTCTCACACAGGGACTGTGGCTTGGTGGATTCAGACACTGTGGCTGTGGATCAGACAGCTTGGCTGTGGATCAGACAGATGTGGGCTTGGTGGAATCAGACAGCTGTGACTGGTGGATCAGACGCTGTGGCTGGTGGGATTCAACAGCTGTGGCTGGATCAAGACAGCTGTGGCTGGTGGATCAACAGCCTGTGGCTGGTGACAGACAGGCTGCTGGCTGGTGGGATCAGACAGCTGTGGCTTGGTGATCAGACAGCTGTGGCTGGTGGATCAGACAGCTGTGACTGGTGGATCAGACAGCTGTGGCAGGGCTGTGGTCCAATAGCCGCTGGTGGTCCAGCGCTGTGTCTGGGACGGAGTCGTCTAGACACAGTCCCAGACTGTGTGTAGACCGTGTGTCTTCTAGCTCACCCGACGAGCACATGTGAAAAGCCTCGTCATGTGGATAATTTGCGAAATACATCAGAATCTGACTCTGAATCTGGTTTAGTGACTTGTCCGTTTGGGGAGCGGTCAGACTCCGTGAGTTCTGTCCGGGCTGTGGGGAGCGGTCAGACTCCGTGAGTTCTGTGCGGGACTGTGGGGAGCGGTCAGACTCCGTGAGTTCTGTCCGGTACTGTGGGAGCGGTCAGACTCCGTGAGTTCTGGGCGTGCACGGCGGGTATAGGAGGTTGCGAGGTCAGACGTCACCGGCTGAGTTTCTGGATTGCCTGTGGGACTGTGGGAGCGGTCAGACTCTTGTGAGTTCTGTTCCGGGACTGGTGTGAGGCGGTCTAGACTCCGTGAGTTCTGTCCGGGAGCTGTGAGGGTCAGACTCCTTGAGTTCTGTCCGGGCTGTGGGGAGCGGTCAGACTCCGTGAAGTTCTGTCGGGACTGTGGGGAGCGGTCAGACTCCGTGAGTTCTGTCCGGACTGTGGGAGCGGTCGACTTCCGTGAGTTCTGTGGCGGGACTGTGGGGAGCGTCAGACACTCCCGTGAGTTCTGTGCGGGACTGTGGGGAGCGGTCAGACTCCGTGAGTTCTGTCCGGACTGTGGGGAGCGGTCAGACTCCGTGAGTTCTGTGCGGGACTGTGGGGAGCGGTCAGACTCCGTGAGTTCTGTGCGGGACTGTGTGAGCGGTCAGACTCTGTGAGTTCTGTGCGGGACTGTGGGGAGCGGTCAGACTCTGTGAGTTCTGTGCGGGACTGTGGGATCGGTCGACGTCGTGACCACACGGGCGGCGGGTCGCGGAGTCCACGCGCTGTCTGTCTGGCACGGCGACGGTGAAGTACCGTTACTCGATGTCACCTGAATGAAGCGGAGGTGGGCTGTGTGGTGACACGTCCAAAACAGGCTCTGTTATCCTCTGACCTGGATCACTGCCGGACCGACGCCACAGAAAACGTCTCCGTCGTGAGACAACGCCTTCCGTCAGGGAGTTCCAATGACGAGGCGCAGTGTGTGCGGGACTCGGAGATGCATTCTCACCGTTCCTCGCGGTTTATACTGCTGTGTCAGCCGGGAGTTTTCCTCTCTGGCGGCGCCCCGTGGCTGACGGACCGCTCATACATGACTCATGGCTCACAGATCTCGTGTTCCATTACTGGTCGGAGGGTCGATTTTCTCGGCCGGCTATTGCCGGTGTGTGGCTCGTCCGGTCGGTCGCCTGTAAGTGTATAGGATGTCAGGTCGGGTCGCCTGTGACGGCCGGCGGGTGGGTGGGCGGAACGGGCGGCCGTGCTGCTGCTGCAGCTCTGCTGTAGGCCAGCCACGTGTCACTGTTCACTGCTGCTGCTTATTTCAGCCACGTGCCACTGTTTCACTGCTGCTGCTTATTTCAGCCACGTGTCACTGTTCACTGCTGCTGCTTATTTCAGCCACGTGTCACTGTTCAGTGTTCCCGTAGAGGTCACAGCCGGCGCAACGTTCACTGACTGCAGCCACGTGTCACTGTTCAGTCAGCCACGTGTAACTGTTCAGTCAACCACGTGTAACTGTTCAGTCAGCCACGTGTAACTGTTCAGTCAGCCACGTGTAACTGTTCAGTCAGCCACGTGCAACTGTTCAGTGTTCACTGATACTGTTCAGTTCAGTTCAGTTCAGCCACGTGCAACTGTTCAGTCATCCACGTGTAACTGTTCAGTCAGCCACGTGTAACTGTTCAGTGTTCACTGATACTGTTCAGTTCAGCCGCAACTGTTTACTGATACTGCTGGTTCAGTCGCACTAGCCGTTCATAGCTGCTGTTCAGTTCAGCCATGTGGGTACTGACTCTGTCATCTTGGGAAGGGGAGCACAGCGTCAGAGCTAACCCCTTCGCTTCTGTCGACTTAAAGGAAATAGTTCACCTTGGATTGTTTTTTTTTCTGATTAAATTTTCAAATACAACTTATTTTCATAATGTCAAAAATAGCCATACATCGCGCCGATTCAGGACAGAAGGACGTAAATTATTAATTTCATCAAAAACTATAGCGTACTCTCCGCAACGTCCAAACGCGGCCTCAGCCATGCAGATTCGAAATGTAATAGTCGCGTAAAAGATTACTGTACAGCCTCTGCCCAGGCTGTGCGGCGCACAATAGCCTCTGCCCAGGCAATGTGAGCCACAGTCTCTCGACAAAAAAGTCAATATATTCGACTGGAGAGCCCCTTTCCAGCCCAGAAACTTGCAGTCAGGGGTTTTTCAACACGGGCTACAAAACTGCTATCTCAGTTCAAAACCCATGTTGAAGGTGAATTATTTCCTTTAATCGGTCCACACCAATATTGCAATATTTTATTTCCATACTTATTATCAGGATTATGCTACCCACTTGCATGGTGGAAGAACATGCACCCTGTAGGTTTGTTGGAACCAATCAATGGCTCTTGTTGTTTCATGCACTATGTTACGTCTGACAGGGACGTAGCCAGGGGGCACCGGGGCCACCCCCATCCCAGAGCAAACCAGTTTACACCAGATAAAATGCGATTCTGCTGACAAACCAACGCTACCCCCTCCCCCCCCCATCAACAACATTTCGCTGACGAGACGGAGCACAATTCGATTCACCGCCACTAATGTCCCTCACCCGCCCCTCTCTTGATTAAAACCCTGGATACGCGCCTGGCGTCTGGTATGTGTCCCTCAATGGACTCTAACGTCGTGATCACACTCATATCCTATCTCACATTGATGCTCCAGCTCTGTAGCTGGTGCAGCAGCTTCGCAGCTGGTGCAGCAGCAGCTCTGCAGCCTCGTCTCTGCTGGCCTTGACCGGTGCCCTCTGAAGAACATGTATTCCTGTTCCCAGCCAATCCCGCGCCCTTCCGCCCGCCGTCCGCCCTTACATGTGCGGCTTCCCGTAATCTGTGTCGCCCTTGACACCGTCACCACCCGGGGGGCTTCCGAAGCTCCAGCTCAGCGGAGCTTTCAGCAGGGCTGTCCGCCAGCCGTCCCAAGCCGTCCGTTCCGTTGTCGGTCAGAGATCTTGCCAGCTCCGCTCCGAGTCCTACCCTGCAGCTCGGAGTGTTTACGGGCGCTCTGCCGCCCATATGAGCAGATATTACGTTCCGAGTAGTGTAACGACACTCACGACCAGCAGACATGTGCTCGGATTCTGAAAACGGAGCCCGGGATCTGATCTTTGGGATCCTGATCCCAGATCCACTTGGATCATAAATCCACCTTGACAATTTGTCGATGGATCCAGTGGGATCATAGATTCGTATTCAACATTGGTCGACGGATCCGCTGGGATCCGAGATCGCAAGTACTATTTTGCACTGGGATCCACCCCAGTTCCGCCATTATACAGATATGTATTTTCAGAACCCATGTTTTGAGTAACTGTCAGTAATTTTCAATTCGTTGCTAATGAAACTAGCATGCGCCTTTGCCTTTATTTAGGTTTTGTCAAAAAATGCTATAATTATGGCATGATTTATGAATTTGATCCTGTCGGATCCGAGATCCGCTAGGATCAGATCCATTTTCATTGTTTATTATGGGATTCAGGATCCGTTGCCAAATTTAATCGAGGGATCCACTGGGATCAACGATCCATTGCTGCATTTTGCCGTTGGATTCAGTGGGATCATGGACCCGACATTGCGTTTTGTCAAGAGATCTTCTGGGATCATAGATCCTTCTTTCAGATCCATTCACATTGCACATGTCTACCCACGACCACTGATGCGTGCAGTAAGAAGCAGCGATCGCTCGCGATTATCGGGCAGAAGTTTATCCATGTGCAGAATGCAGAATGCAATAAAGTTCGATTTATGTGGCAAGCCGATTGCTCAAGTACATAGCCGCGGTCGTTAAACAGGCGTATTGACAGTACCAGTCTTTGTTCCCGCTGTGATTGAACCGACGGATAATCTCACCTATCATAACAGACGACTGTTTCGATGTTTCTCTGTATGTGTACGTCACTGAGGTAGGTATGCTGGCTCTAGGAACAGCTGAACTGAACGAAGGCATGCTGGTGCAGATATGGCATCAACGCAATGGTTGATAAAGAACATACACTATACACTATACAGGGCATCTCAATGCAATGGTCCACGTTATTAAATACTGTGTAGTGTGTACTAACTGCACTGTCCACTCTCCTGGGAAGCATCTGTGTGTGTACTGTGGTGACTAGCGGAACGTTGATAACACTTGCCCTCCTCCTCCGCAGGCTTCACGGGTGACTACTGTGAGAACCAGGTGGATGACTGCGCGGTACTCAATCGTCCCTGTCTGCACGAGGGCGAGTGTATCGACAAGGACAACGGCTTCATCTGTGACTGCCGCGGCACCGGGTACGCACCAGGACTGTACCTTCCACACCCGTCTCCCTGACTGGGCCTCACCACAGTCACTGCTCACTAGCGGGTCCAGGCTCTTATTAGTGACTTATTTTACAACACCCAAGAAGAACTTTCGAGACATTCTGGACTATCCAGCCGCCCGGCGGCTTCATTAACGCGGCAGCAGCCGCCGGTGGCCGCCGCGGCGTAACTGCGTCACGTCTCGGTCATTCGTGACGGATGGCCGGACGTGACGCCCCCTCTCCATCCGTACCGCAGCAGCGCGGCAGGGCGGGGGCGGGGGCGGCGGCGGCTGTCCGCGACGTGCGATGGCAATCATTGCGCCGCGGCGTCGTGACCACCACTCAATGCACCGCGTGCACCACTCAATGCACCGCGTGTGCACGCGTGATTGGGTTCACAATGAACCCAAACCGGTTCTGCCTCCCCTCGCTTCGCCCTCCTCTGCTCTTGCATTCTCTCTCTGTGTGTTCTCTCTATGAAGCCTACTGAAGCTGACCTTCGGCTGCTATGGCTTCACCGTGACTCCGGCGGTACCCTGTCAGACATGTCGGGTCCTCGGGTCATGTCCGACATGTCGGCTCCTCGGGACATGTCCGACATGTCGGTCTGTCGGTCTGGCGCCGCGCTCTGACTTCCCCTGATTAACGGCCGCTGATGTGCGATCATAACGGCGTCGTGGTCGGAAACGAACCGCCGGCGTTAAGCGGCGGGGATGTGCGATCATAACGGCGTCGTGGTCGGACACGAACCGCCGGCGTTGCGGCGGGGATGATGCGATTATAAACTGGCGTGTGTTCGGACACGAACCGCACGGCGTTAAGCGCGGCGGGATGTGCGATCATACGGGCGGTCGTTGGGTCGGACACTGAACCGCCGGCGTTAAGCGGCGGGGATGTGCGATCATAACGGCGTCGTGGTCGGACACGAACCGCCGGCGTTAAGCGGCGGGGATGTGACGCCATCGGGCCGCCCCGTGACTGAGGCGACACGACTGGCGGACGTCACTGGCTCCGAGATGGCATTCCGGTGGGGTGGCATCGGACATGTGTCGGTGACGCGATATCTCACTGAGTTGATGTCTCACTTCATTGCGGGTGTGTTTCCGCTGTGATGAAGCGTGTTGCAGTCGCTACATGGGAACAACTCGCTCAGCGTCGGTCGGGTGTGACGCACTCGTCTCACGTGGTACGACGTATTGTGCGTGATGTGACGTGCGCCACGTGATGTGACGTGCGCCACGTGATGTGACGGGCGCCACGTGATGTGACGTGCGCCACGTGATGTGACGTGCGCCACGTGATGTGACGTTCGCCACGTGATGTGACGTTCGCCACGTGATGTGACGTGCGCCACGTGATGTGACGTGCGCCACGTAATCGACCCGTGATGTAATGCGTGACACGCGTTTCGCTGCAGGTACGACGGAGAGCGGTGTGAGAACAACGTGGACGAGTGCGAGTCCTCGCCGTGCCTCAACGGCGCCACCTGCTTCGACCAGTTTCCCAACTACATGTGTGCCTGTCTGCCCGGCTGGGAAGGCAGGCGCTGTGAACAGGTACGAACCACCTCCTTAACAAACAAGTATGAACCACCTCCTTAACAGGTACAAACCACCCCCTTAACAGGTACGAATTGCCTCCTTAACAGATACGAACCACCTCCTGAACAGGTACAAACCACATCATGATTAGATACGAACCACCTGAACAGGTTCGTACCGCTTGGCTAGGAGGACAGCGCTGTGAACGAGTATGCACTAACACCCTGCCGGGGGGGGGGGGTCAAAAGATGCTGCGAACAGGTAATACCAACTCCCCCCCCCCCTCACAATCCCGCCACTTCTGCTGACATGCACCCATTGACTGGAAAATGGGTCGGAGCGGGAGATCGACGTCAGACCGGTAGGTCGCGCCGGCCGCCCCTCAGAGTCGACTCCTGTTACAGCGGTGCCCGATTACCTATATAGCCAGCTGACTGAGCTGTGGACCTGTCAACTCCCGTGGGGCCGGGTAGGGTTGGTGTCGTGTGCTAGTTCAGTCCAATTTTTGCTACCGGGGTCGGGACAGTAGCTTTGCAGATTTGTTGCATGCTCTAGGTTCATGGCTATAATTTGATACGTTCGGGATCAATATGATCCGAGTGGACGAATCAATGGCTGAAGTTTAAAATCCAAGTGTCTTCAGTCTTGGAGGACCCAGGCCGTATTTTCCCGTTTAAATGTTCTTCGATTGGTTTCGCGCCGCCATTTTCCTCTGGCCTGTTCATAATTGCGTATGTTCTCGTCGGGACCGGCTCAATTTTGAGAGTACCATTGTCAATGTACGCCCTTCTATCGCTTACTACAGGCGCGGATCTGGGTGGGGGCGCCCCCCCCCCCCCCTGAGCCCGGGTCGCGCCCATGTCGCGCCCGTAGCACCAACTCTTTGCATGTGGCGCCCTCCCCTGACCGAAATCATGTATCCGCGCCTATACTATGGGCTAGTTGTAGTTATAATTCACATGATAATGTTATTAACAGTGTCATTCGAAGCATTGTGGTCGCTAGTTTCCCTTTCCTTTGTACGTTTTCACCAATTGCACCATAACACTGCATTCGAGGTAAAAACCGTAAAATCACGGCGATTCAATTTCCCCCAGCGCGGTGAGGTAGATTCTACCGCGTCACGAATGTTTGGTGCACCGAGTTCAATTGACTCCAGTTACCACTGACTGAAAGGCTACTCTCCGCTGTCGCTCCTCATTTCTCCAGACCTGTGTTGTTATCAGTGTATGCCTGGCTATCTTAAAGGGAATAGTTCACCTTGAAAAAACAACTCAGAAATGATGAAGAGAAGCAAGAAATTAAGTATTATATTACTAGTAAGTCAAAGAAACCTATATTTACGCGGAAAAAGCAATTAAAATGTCAATTATTTGGTGATAAATTCATAATTTTTTTCACTCAGAATAATGCGAAAATCCAGCTGGCTGAGAAGCACGAAACGTCATCGATTTAGTGATGGAGTCAGTGTCTTAATTGTTTTTATAGAAGATTTAAACATAAACATTCACTGTGCATGCCATTACCTGACAAATTTCATTCTTGCAATTAAACAAAGATGAGGTACTGAAAACAGTATGGTTTGTCCTGCACTTACACTTTCCCCAAGTCTTACGATCATCTGTGCGTACATAATCATTACGTCAACTCAGCCAAAATCAAGCCAATCAGCGATTGGAGTTACCGGGTACTCACCGGGTCCCGACTTTTAGGACTGAAATTAAAAACAATTAAGAGGTTTTTTCTCTTTTGAAAAGATACGTGAAAAGCTGTCACAAGTCATTCGCATGCGCCACAACTTGGCTATCTCAACTCAAAACTCTATGTTAAAGGTGAACTATTCCCTTTAACGCTGGTGCGTCACGGATTATGTGGTTGGTATGAACCCCGCAGCAATGTCCACAGATAAGTGGCATCTGTCGGTGGTATTTTTATTTGACTGCGATCGAGAGGCGAGCGCCTTTGTCTTACTGCCAACTTGATCATCTCTTCTTGCGTTTTTGTGCCATATAACCTTGACAATTGCGGCCCTATTTTGCTCAAATTCTCATCCTTGTCATAATACCTGATTTTGATGGTGTTTTCGGCGACGTACTTCGACCAACAGTGATGCCCTTATATGTATCTAGCCCTGTATATTGACTCCAGTGTGATCTCTTCTCTCGGCAGGACGTCAACGAATGCTCCGTCCAGCCGTGTCTGAACGGAGGCAAATGTGCCAACCTGCCGGGCAGCCACCGGTGCGCCTGTCGCGCGGGTTTTACCGGCGCCGACTGCTCCGAGAACTTTGACGAGTGCAGCATAGCCTCCTGCCCCGAGAACTCGGACTGTGTGGACGGCGTCAACGGTCACGACTGTGTCTGTCGGCCAGGGTTCTCAGGTGAGACGCTGAAGGGTTCTCAACTGAGACGCTGCTGGGTACGCAAGTGAGAGCCCAGTCAGGGTTCTCAGATGATACGCTGCGAGCTTCTCAGATGAGGCACTGCAGGGCACCCACGTGATTGCCTGTTTAGGGTTATCAGATAAGACGCTGCAGAGTTCTCAAATGATGATCCGCAGGGCACTCACGTGAGAGCCTGTTCAGGTTTCTCAGATGAGACGCTGCAGGCTTCTCAGTTGAGACTGCAATGTCCTCATTTGAGACTGCAGGGTTTGCATATGATGCCGCATGGTTCTAATATGAGCACCTGTCCGTGTCCATAATTCTCAGATGATGGCCCCATTCGGCCATCTCGGAGTCTCAGAGATGCTGTAAGATTGCCTGTGACTGACCTGGAGCGTACTGCACGGTGCTTTGAGTGGTGATTTGACCTCTGACTGACCTGCCTGACCCTGCCTGCCTGCCTGGCTCGGTGACGGTGACTGGACTGGCGTCAGTCGGGCTGTAGATACGAATGTTAACCCCCCGTGGCCGGGTGTGAGTGTGGGGCGCCCCGCTGACCGGTTCGCGTCTGTTCTCGGTCGCCGTTTGTCTCCCAGGCACGAACGGCACCTGCACGCGCGTCCAATCCTGTCAGCCTAACCCCTGTCAGCACGACGGCACCTGCAGTCAGAACGAAAACGCAGAGGTGATCTGTTACTGTACGGACCAATTCACAGGTCAGTGACAGTGTGTCCGTGACAGACACGGTGTCAGAGTGACACAGGTCAGAGTGACACAGGTCAGAGTGACACAGGTCAGAGTGACACAGGTCAGAGTGACACAGGTCAGTAGTGCCCCCGAGCCCGCCCGTACTACATCTGCGCAATATTCGAGTCGGATGTATTGCGTGGTGTATTGTACGGGCATTGTTCGGATTTCAGGTAGCTGTAATTTGTAATGGAATGTGGGCATGTTGTATCGGCATGCATAACCGTTTGACGGCATTAATGATTTGCTAGAGGCATGCCACGATCGGGTTGTAATGTTTTGTCTCACATTTCTCTAGTAACTCTTATCGTTGAAGCATGTGTTTGCTCTTCTTTCGATAATTTCTAACCTATTGTATGATGGAATCATAATGCTTGTTTAACTTGTTACAAATTATTGCAACATGCTTGCGTTACATGTCAAGCACATGTCTATTGTTTATTCCTAACCATGTATAGAAGTGTACACCTGTGTAACCCCAATTGGCTTTCAAACATCGGCTGTATATCGAAAACCGCAGACTGTTTTAAATGGTGGTTGTGTAAATTTGTAATATAATCGCTTTGTACGTATATTTCGTTGCATAACAATTTGTTTTGCCTGTGGCCACTCTTCTCTTCATAAGACAGTGCTCCCATGAAAATCCGATAAACGCGGAATCAGCACTACATGAGCAGTGTTTGAGCTGTATGACCGTATAGGACCAGTGACCAGCGCAGTGTAGAGAGTAGAGGCCGGCAATTTTCTCTCCTCTCACGCGTGACAGTGATATGGGTGGGGGGGGGGGGGGGGGTATTTTCTCGCCGACCAGTCTTCAGCACCTTTCTGCATGTGTGGCCGTGCGAAGAGATGGCGCCTCTGCTCCGTATCTGGCACCTATCTTGTGAACCCTGTGTGGCCCTGTATAGTCATATATGATCATAAATGATCCTGAACCTGTATAACCTGGTTTGTTCGTGAGTAAATTGCATACCGTATGACCCGTATAACCCCGAGTGTGCCGGTGTGCCCCTGCGTGACCCGTATCTGACTGTGTTCTGACCCTGTGCCTGCCCTTTTGACCGTGCCGGCAGGCCCGCTGTGCGCCTCTGCGCTGACCATCCCAGAGTTGCCGCCGACCCTGCCGTCCGAGGCCAGCCTGCCACTGAGGGTGGCGCCGCGCCAGGGCCCCGCCGCCTGCAACTCAGCCCCCTGCGCCAACGGAGCCAACTGCTCCGACACAGGGGACGGACGATTCAGCTGCGCATGCGCGCCGGGTTTCACGGGCGTCACCTGTCAGCAGAGGGTGACCTGTGTGACGACCGGGTGTCAGAACGGCGGCACGTGTCAGGAGGACGGAGTTACGCCCGTCTGCCAGTGTCCCGATGGGTTCTCAGGTCAGTGTTGGCTCTGGGGGGTAGGGGGTGGTATCGTGCTGAAGAGGGGTCGCTGTAGCGGGCTGAACCCGTAGAATGGCGGTTGTGTGTAGACTGAAGTGGCTTGGGTTTGTATATGATGTTGACGAAATTGAGGCCTTTAATTGATTCACGCGTCCTTGTTTCAAGAGCTTTGTATGTTAGCAGACCATCAATCCTTGTGACAGCCAGTCTGGTTCGTTCGTATCAGGGAACCATGTGAGTAGACCTGTGACCCATGTGACAGCCAGTCTGGTTCGTTCGTATCAGGGGACCATGTGAGTAGACCTGTGACCCATGTGACAGCCAGTCTGGTTCGTTCGTATCAGGGAACCATGTGAGTAGACCTGTGACCCATGTGACAGCCAGTCTGGTTCGTTCGTATCAGGGAACCATGTGAGTAGACCTGTGACCCATGTGACAGCCAGTCTGGTTCGTTCGTATCAGGGAACCATGTGAGTAGA
>VOPJ01005641.1:32841-70042 GCA_014673585.1 Semibalanus balanoides
AGGCCAAAGTGGGTGGGCAAAAACATAGTTTTGCCCACCCTGATTTTTGACAGGGTGGGCAACTGCCCACCCTGCCCCCCGGAATCCGCCGCCACTGCATATAATCACAATAAACAGAAAACAACATACATTTTCCATTTGATTTCATTAAAAAAGAAAGGCCCGCTTTTTGATGACGACCAAAAGCACTTGCAAGCACCTTTTTTGCAAGTACCGGTCGTTTAAAGCGTGGAACGCTTATCAACTTTAAATTGCAATATCTTTCAAAAGGAAAGTTAGAATGTCAAATGTGATGAATTTACAATATAGTCTAAACTGTCGAATTCAAGTGATAACTCCATGTTTGTGGGAAAAGGTGATTATTTATTTTATTTATTTATTTGCCATGATCGCCGACGGAACAAGCCATTTACAAGCGAAGTCACTCAGATAAAACCACTAAAAGACCCGCCTTCCCTTTAAGCCCCAGACTATCACCTCTACACCTTCAATTCCGCGAGGTTCCTTCACCTGGCGCCGACAAAGGACGCTGCGGGCCGTCCTCTTGCCCTTGACCTGTCGACCCGATCTCCACTACCGCCCATCACCACGGCGACCGGCGGCGGCGGCGGCGGCGGCGGCGGCGGCGGCGGCGGCGGCGGCGGCGGGGCGATGGCATTGGCGTGTGACGTCATTGCTGAGGCATAGCGGATCACCCCCGGCACAGGGGACTAGTCTAAACACAGGAGTGCACGTGTAAACGTCAGCGGATCTGTCAGACCGAGACCGCTAGCCACCGCCCTTCTCTCCCGGGAGGCACAGGATTGGGATGGTGATGCCTTTCTCTCCCGGGAGGCACAGGATTGGGATGGTGGTGCCCTTCTCTGCCGGGAGGCACAGGATTGGGATGGATTACTTTCTCTGCCGGGAGGTACAGGATTGGATGGTGGCGTGCCTTCTCTCCGGAGGCACAGGACCTTGGATGGTGAATGCCATTCTCTGCGGAGGCACAGGAAAATGGGATGGTGGTGCCGCTTCTCTGCCGGAGGCACAGGAATGGGATGTGATGCATTCTCTGCGAGGGAGGTACAGGATTGGGATGGGGTGCCCTACTACTGCGGGAGGTAAGATTGGAAGGTGGTGCCTCTCTGCCGGGAGGCACTAGGATTGGGAATGGTGATGCATTTCTCTGCCGGGAAGCACAGGATGGGATGGTGGTGCCCTTCTCTGCCGGGAGGCACAGGATTGGGATGGTGATGCCTTTCTCTGCCGGGAGGTACAGGATTGGGATGGTGGTGCCCTTCTCGCGAGCGCACAGGATTGGGATGGTGTGTGCCTTCTCTGCCGGAGTACGATTGGGATGGTGTGCCCTTCTCTGCGGAGCCACAGATGGGATGAGTGATGCAATTTCTGCCGGAGGCCACGCAACAGATTTGGGATGCGTGGTGCCCTTCTCTGCCGGAGAACAGGATTGGGATGGTGATGCCATGTCTCTGCTCGGGAGGGTACAGATTGGATGGTGGTGCCGTTCTCTGCGGGAGCACAGAATCTGGGAGTGGTGGTGCCATTCTCTCCCGGGAGAGCACAGATTGGGATGTGATGCCATTACTCTGCCGGAGGCACAGGATTGGGAATGGGGTGCCTCTCTGCCGGGAGGCACAGGATGGGATGGTGAGCCATTCTCTGCGGAGTACAGATTGGATGGTGGTGCCTTCTCTGACGGAGGCAAGGATTGGGGATGGTGAAAAGGCCATTTCTTACCGGGAGTTACAGGATTGGGATGGTGGTGCCCTTCTCTGCGCGGGAGGCAACAGATTGGGATGGTGATGCATTCTCTGACCTGGAGGTACAGGATTGGATGTGGCCTCCTGCCGGAGTTACAGGTAT
This sequence comes from Semibalanus balanoides, assembly GCA_014673585.1. NCBI lineage: Eukaryota > Metazoa > Arthropoda > Thecostraca > Balanomorpha > Balanidae > Semibalanus > Semibalanus balanoides. Next base: position 34,708 of record VOPJ01005641.1, read on the forward strand.
GTGGATGGTTGGTGCCTCTCTGCCGGAGCACAGGATGGGAATGGTGGTGCGCTGGACTGCGATCTCAGTGAAAGTGTTCCACCGCTGCTGCAACGTTCACAGAGTTGCACAGCAGGGCGGCGAGACGGACAGGGGAGCACGCTGCCCCTCCACACTCAAGAAGTTGGAGACGAAGCAAATTGGTGTTGGTCTCCCCTCACAGTTGTGTAAGAAGTGCCTCTAGAAATATGTCTGTCCGCCTCTGTAAGCTCAATCAGAGAGAGCGTTGGCCTCTGACCTCACCGGCAAGTGGCAGCCCGGTTATGTCGCTTCGCGCTCGCTTAATGCCCCTGACTGGGATGACTTATCGACAATGGCAGCGGTGGCGTTCAAGGTCAGTCGACGTCAGAGGGCGGAGCGGACCGTGTCCAGTTATGTCGGGCACGGTAAAACTTTCTAAATTCGGCCGGACACCAGGGATTGCGCGATCGGGTGGTAGGGTCAGGGCTTGCGCAACAAACAAAACTTAGCGCGGGTCCTCACCTCGGAAGTCCATCAGAAACATTTGACATTCAAACATTCAAAACATTTGAACTAATTTTATACATAAAAACACATATTTTTTCCAATTGCTGACCAATACAAATTTTCCGATGGTCCTGAATGTGCCCTCGATAAGCCTGAGGGCTCTTGGTCGGTCCTCGGTCCTCGGTCCTCGGTCGTCCTGAGTGAGTCCTCGGTCTGTATAAGATAATAATCGTCCGGTTTGAGGGGGCCCTCAGACAGGTGGTGAAAGGGGCCCTCAGCCCTAAGAACGTCCCTAGGGCCCTGACACACCGGGGCCCCTGGCGATTGCCTTGCCCTCCATCTGAAAATACACCCCGCCACCACTGGAGGCAGACACACATTCAGCTGAGCTTGAGGCCGCCAATATAATGTCGAGCCAATCTTGCGAAGTCACGTGGAAATGTCCAGTCAGTCCGGTGTCGTCACGTAAAATGGTCGACAGACGGCCGAGAACGCGTGCACGGAGTGACGAGCTGGTTTGCGCGCCAGAGACGCTGTCTGATTCCAGTGTGGTCACTGTCAAGCCTAGACAATGGTAAGAACATGTAGTCAATGCATCAACGTGCACAGCGTAAAAAGCGCAAGGCGAGCGGTCGGAGCTGCATGCATGCTCTGGCTAACCTGTCCAGGGTCCAGAGGAAAAACTGCTTCAAACAGGCGGACCGCGCCTAGAATCGTTGCCGTTTGTGAGGGCCCGAGCACAGTACCGTTGCCGATTGTGAGGGCCCGCGCCCAGTATTGTTGCCGCTTGTGAGGGCCCGCGCCCAGTATTGTTGCCGCTTGTGAGGGTCCGCGCCCAGTAACGTGGCCGCTTGTGAGGGCCCGCGCCCAGTAACGTTGCCGCTTGTAAGGGAAGTTACGATACTTCAGCTGACTCAACGACAGTTTCTGACCCGACATTCACAGGCGGCTAGATTCCGTCTGGCATCCCGGAACAGATCAGTCAGGATTACGTTAGACCCGACGGGAAAGCATGGAGAGATCAAAAGACACGCGGACATTAGTGACGGTGAAAAGGCTCCTCCCTGAACTGGGAGGAGCAAAGGTCTTGTTCGGTGGTATACGGCAGGTTTATGGTTTATATTAGTATGAGGGATACTTCCTGTGCCTTCATATTCACTCGGTGATGAAAGCCTCTGACCATAGGCGTAGGAGCCGGGGGGCAGGGGGGCAACTGCCCCCAACATTTTCGGATTTTAACATTACGCCTATGGTCGTTGCATGGAAAGAATCGACTTCAAAACGCCTTTTGACCCCCCAACTTCAAATGAGTTTCTACGCCCCTGCCTCTGACTACAAAACCGGTTCATAAAACTGAACGCTTCTGAAAAAGGTGGAGATATAACGGTAAACCATTGTTTCATCCTTGGCAAGGGTTGAACTGGTCGAAAATATAGACAGTTCATGTGCAATGTGCATTGTGCATGGGAGTGGATAAATCAACCTTGAATAACAAGAACCTAACGTTCGCGCATGTCTAGGCCCAGGAAAATGCCAGACTGGCGTGCAGGAATGTAAAATAATGGAATCCCAATACCAATCATGCCATGTAGAACTTAGAACTTAGAAGTCATAGTTTCGGTGAAGAAAGGACGATTTCCTAGGCAATTGACGAACGAAACATCTTCAATATTTCCGACACATAATCCAATCATACTATCATGACGAATTCTACATACAACAATGTGTATAATCTGGGCGTTTCTGGAAATATAACTATGAAGACTGCGTGCCGCAGTCACGCTCAGCATCTGTTGATGGCATACAAACTCGGGCAGTGGCCCCACGCTGCAGTTCGTCATCGACCGGTCAGTGACCTGGGAGGGGGAGGGGCACAGGTATGGTCGGTGTGAACTGTGGACCTGAACGGTAGCAGTTCACCGATGTCATATTAGACGCCAATCACGCCTCAAACTCCCCTGTGGCCAGCACTTCACAAATCACAACTCCTCTCCTCACCTCTCCGAAACCAACATTCACAATTACCTTCCCCCCTTTCACAGTGTCCCAAAATTTGTCGATTTGGGTGGGAAATGACTCCCAAGTGTAAATTAATTGCACTCTCACTCTCCATTTCAGGAGTGAATTTTCCACTCCCAAATTGTGAATTGTGATATTGATTCTGACATATCTGTTGGCTAAAAATACATGATTTAAATTAATACTACTGCTTTTCATATTCAAAACGGAAAACAATATTGTGCATTTTTACAAAAAATTGTCCACATTTTTTGCTTGAATTTTCCACTCACGACACCCAAGTGAAAATTGATTTTGTGGACACTGCCCTTCCACAGACACACGCACAGCTCCCCTCCCTACAGCTGCCGTACTTGATAGCTCTCCCCACGACACCCTCCATAGCTGCTCCCCTCCCTACTGCTCCCCTCCCTACAGCTGCCGTACTTGATAGCTCTCCCCACGACACCCTCCATAGCTGCTCCCCTCCCTACAGCTGCCGTACTTCATAGCTCTCCCCACGACACCCTCCATAGCTGCTCCCCTCCCTACAGCTGCCGTACTTGATAGCTCTCCCCACGACACCCTCCATAGCTTGCTCACCTCCCTACAGCTGCCGTACTTCATAGCTCTCCACGGACACCCTCCATAAGTCTTCACCTCCCTACAGTCTGCCGTATACTTCATAGCTCTCCCCCACGGACACCTCCATAGCTGCTCACCTCCCTACAGCTGCCGTACTTCATAGCTCTCCCCACGACACCCTCCATAGCTTGCTCCCCCCCTACAGCTCCGTACTTTCATTAGCTCTCCCCACGCACACCCCCATAGCTGCTCCCTCCCTACAGCTGCCACTGATTAGCTCTCCCCACGGGACACCCTCCATTAGCTGCTCACCTCCCTCAGCTGCCGTACTTTCATAGCTTCCCCACGACACCTCCATACGCTCACCTCCCTACAAGCTGCCGTACTTCATAGCTCTCCCCACGACACCCTCCAATAAGCTGCTCACCTCCCTAACAGCTGCCGTACTTCATATCTCTCCCCCACGACACCCTCCATAGCTGCTCCCCTCCCTACAGCTGCCGTACTTGATAGCTCTCCCCACGACACCCTCCATAGCTGCTCACCTCCCTAAGTAGGAGGTGAGCAGCTATGCAGCACCTTCACTGCCGCGCTTCATAGCTCTCCCTTTCTCTCCTCTACAGTCTACACCGCCTTGTACAGCTCCCCTTCTACAGCTGCCGTACTTCAAAGCTCCGCCCACTGTCATTCTTCTGAGCTCGCCTCCCTTACATAATGATTTAACTTTCCGTTAAACGGTAAGTGGGCGGACAGCGGAAACCAGATAGGTCGCAGATTGCGACATTAACAGAGACTGGTAATGGAAGGGAGCCGGGGATTATTATCAGGTGAGGTTTGGCCATTAAGTCAGCCTGCCTAGCGTTCAACATAGGACCGAAATCGAAGCCAAACAGAAGTGTTGGCAACAATCAGCGCCGAGTGGGCCAAGGCGCCAGTCGTTACAGTCCCACCACGCCAGGCGCACCACGAGCCTACCCAAGAGAGCCCACACACGACCGTCAAAACACAACACCAAACACTGCCAGCTGAAACTCGCTCACTGGTGTGAAAACCACCTCGGTGACTCAGGTGAACCCCACCTTACCATCCATCCGTCTCATTTTTACACGCTCGGCAAGTTCAATGCCAGGCTCAGTCCTGGAGCTTTTTGTGGGTAGCGTTTGCCGGACAGCGTCACTAGACGCTGGACCGGTTCGTATGACGTGGTCAAGGTCACTCAGCGGGCCCGTGTTCAAAGGCGAGGCCTCATCGGTCTATAAAAACGTCAGGCAGACTTCATCGTTCTGTTTTTAGAACAATCCAACGGACCTAGCCAGGGACCGCCGGTTACCAAATGCTCTGGTGGCCAGGTTAGTAGCTGGTTCATATGGTCTAGTCCAACAGACTGATGGGAATTGTAATCCAGGTTAAGCTTAAGCTGTACACAGGTTGGTACATTTAAAGTCATTTTATATGCAGTACCACAGGTCCTGGAGTGTTTTTTAGGATACAGACCTGAGACCGGCAGTTATGCGTATTGGTGTTAATCATCCGATGCACACATATAGCGTTGCTCTACGACACTGAATGAAGCCTCTGTGAAATCCCCGGATAATAAAGGAAAATAAGCTAGGCTTCAGTGAAACTGCTGGCGCTGACTCTGCCAGCGGTGGCAGCAACAGCAGCGCGGCTGAGCACGGTGAGATGTTACACCATCATTTCACCAGGGATAGCGGACACTTTGACGTCGAGCATGACGTCAACATCGCGGGCAAGTTGGATGATATCGTATGCATTATGTAAGGTTCCATAATAGAGGTGCCACTTTTCTACCCACCTACCCACCAGATGCGGGTAGTTACTACCCACGTGGGTAGTTGCGGGTAGCAGAAGCAATCATTTGGATGCAGTGGGTAGTTGGCGTGTAGCAAAATTTCCATAACTGGAAAACATACCAAATATAAGGATTTGATGGGAATTGGGATGCTTCAACAAATATAGACACCTCAGTTAGTGAGCACAGATCAACAAAATCAGTTCAGCAGTGAAAAATGAGTTATTCAATGACAGACAGGTATGGTAAATTGTATTTGTGGGTGCTTGCGGGTAGCTGGCAGCCTATATGGTCATGTGGGTAGTGGTGAGTAGTTGAAGGGGGTTTGCGGGTCGGGTCGGGTAGCTACAACCCTGAAAAGTGACATCTCTATTCCATAAGTTTCACTCTCAGTAATGCAAGGTTCATCTGCACTCGAATCCATGGCAGCGCTGAACGCAGCCGTGGCAGACAGCAGTTCAGTCCTGTTCGCGTCCCTGGAACAGAACACCTCAAAACTGGAACAGTGCCGGGGGCCAGGCCGAACCCACCGCGCACCCGGCTACCTGCCTCCACCGCCCACCGCCCACCGCCCACCGCCCGCACCACAGTGCGCGCCAGAGCTGCCACCTCTCGCGGCCGCGCGGCGACACGCAACAGTCACCCCATTATGTGAGGACCGGGCCATCGCGAGACCGATCTGTGACGAGGAGACGGGGACCGAGGCGGCGGCGCGCCACCTGCCAGCCAGACACTCTCCACGAGCGTGACCTGGCCGACAGTTTCAGGCCGACAGCAGAATACTACCGCGCGCCCGGTAGGGCCTGTTGCGAAGGTGCCGTAAAGTCACGAGGTTGGAACGGACAAGTAGGGAGAACACTTCCAAGGCGTGCCAAGTGCCAAGGGTGAGTTACGAACAGTTTTAGTATCGAAAATGCCATCACATTACGGTTGATTTCCGGCTTGAGTGGACGTGAAGCGTGACGAATGGTTGCTGGACCCAGCCGTGCATAGCATTGGCAAATACAGACATTCGCTGATGGCGGTCGTCAAAATATGGAGACGTAGAATAAACACCCATCGCGCGGACACGAGGGACCCGGCAAGAGACCGAGTCTGACATCTTGTGAGCAGAGTCAGCACGGCCGAGGAGGCGCGGCGAACGGGCTCGTTTCACCGAAAATTCCAAGCTATGTAATATCATTGTACTATTCGTAGCAATCTGATCTACTCAAGTCTCAAAGCATTATCCGCATTCCACATTAGCGAGAAGCCATACAATTCAGATTCAGATCTATTTCGCAAAAGATCCACATGAGGCTTTTCAAATTTGCACGTCGGGTGAGTTAGAAACAATGGGTACGAGTGGCGATGCTATAAAACTCGTGACAAGCACTTCAACACGCACAGACATTGCACAATCATCATTGCGCAACATCTGATATAATCTAAAAAAGAGCAGATCCCACGCAGCTAACGGTAAATTTGATAAAATCCCAAGACAAGCTTACGTGGTTAAAAAGGAGGAGCTCATACAGAAGAGGGACGTTTTGAACGGGCACGTGGCTTGCTCAGAAGAGCTGCAATTTGGTATGTTCCTTGTTTATCCTAATGCCTTTCCGCGGACCATATCCAAGGCCCTCGATACTGACCATATTCTATCCATGCAGCACATTGTTTGTATGTATGTGTATCCTGGCACGAGTAGTTGGGACTGACACGTCCTGCCGGCTGCCAGTGGGTAGAAAGTGATGCGCTCTGAGGCTCTGTCAGCATCTGGGCATGCCGACAGTGAAATCGGAGATCTGGCAGCCTGTGCTGACCATCAACACCGAGTGATCTCCGCTCCAGGCCCGCTTCCGGACTGGCCTCCAGTATCAACCCCCCCCCCAGTGCGTCATATGACGGTGACTTCCGCTGCTGCCCGTCTCCCGGTCATGGGACTCAGGACTCCCGTCAAGGCTCGCTCGGACTCCGCTCAGCACCCCTCGGACCCAGCTCATAAGTCATAACCCCTGGGACGCAGTCCAGCGTCACCTCGGCCTCGGACCCAGCTCATAAGTCATAACCCCTGGGACGCAGTCCAGCGTCACCTCGGCGCCGTTTGGATGTTGAGGGGGGGCAGTTGCCCCCCCCCCCCCGGCTCCTACGCCTATGCGTGTAAACATTTTACATTAACCTTGGTGTCAGACACGAGCTGCGAATCACCGTTGCAGTGGTAAACATGCTTGCCAGGTTTACCGGTCGATTAGCGGCGAGTGTTGCCTAGCACGCTATTTAAACCGTTCTTTATCACGGGATATGATAATCAGCTGTGCAAATCAAACCCAAGCATCTGGATTGCATCATTTAAAAACATTATATTGATAAGTCCTAAATATGTTACAGCGGTATCAATTTATGAAAATGATTGGGAGGCTCTAATGCTAACTTTATCGATTTTAACTCTATTCTTACTATGCAACGCCATAGGACTAATGTTAAAATTTAAAATCATTGAGCCCCCCCCCCCATAGTATACAAATCGACACCGCTGATATGTTACGATCATCAGACAATTCACGTGTCGTCCAGAAATATGTTTCCAATTCAAAAACATTCTCTAGACTTTCGAAAAATCGAAGACCAATGGCTATTATTAAAAGGAGGCGAGCAATAAAACACCAGATTAAAGGGATAGTTCACCTTGATTGTTTGTTTTTTTCTGATATATATTTTCAAATACACACTTCTTTCATAATGTCAAAAATTAGCCATACATCGCGCCGATTCAGGCAGAAGTGACGTTAAAATTATTTTAATTCATCAAACTATATGCGTACTCTCCGCCACGTTCAAACGTGCTCAGCCAATCAGATTTGAATGTATAGTCGCGTAAGATTACTGTATAGCCTCTGCCCAGGTGTGTGAGGCCCACAATCCTTCGACAAAAAGTTAAATATATTCGGCTGGAGAGCCTTTTCAGCCCAGAAAACTTGCAGTCAGGGTTTTTTTCAACACGGGCTACAAAACTGCTATATCAGTTAAAAACCCATGTTGAAGGTGAACTATTTCCTTTACCGTGTCTCCGAAGCGTGACAGGAGGGCAGGACAGGAGGGACAGGCGTGACAGGAGGGCGCGGCCGACGGTCACTGTTCAGCTCATAATGACTCTGACGTGACGCTCGGGCCGCGCCTGAGCCCCGGCTCCCAGCTGCAGCCGGTACCGAGCAGCACCAGAAGTGTTACCATGGCGATATACCCGGCCATAGCCGCTATGGACCGGTAATCTATATATAACCCATGTCACGAAATACAAGCCGAACGTGGGTTTGATCGAAGGATCGTCGTCGAATTTCCATATAATTATGCAAATTCACACCGATCAGTGAGAGCACATGGACAGGTCCACTAATTGGTATCGATATCAGAGGGTCGTAGACTCGTATACATTATCATAAGTATTCCCTGTCAGAAACCATTCTCGGGAAGAGAGAGCTAACACCACAGATTGTGGACGATTTGACAAACAGCAAAAATTAAACATGCTGTGACCCCATACTCCATAGTGACCCTGGTGTCCAGCGTAGCCAACAACAGGCAGTCGACTGATGCCAGAATTAAAACGCTATCTACAGCATGCAGCTAGCCTGGCGACAGGACATGCGCGGCGGCAGATAACAATCGCGCAGTGCCACTGGAGTAGAGGTGCCACCTTTCTACCCACCTACCCACCAGTTGTGGGTAGTTACTACCCACGTGGGTATAGTAGCGGGTAGCACAAGCGATAATTTGTGGATGAAGTGGGTAGTTGGGCGGGTAGCAGAAATTTCATAATGCAAAACAATGCGCGAAAACAGGGATTTTGATGGGAATTAGGATGCTTGAACAAATATAGGCATCTCAGTAAGTGAGCAGGGATTAATACACAACAGTTTAGCATTACAAGTGAGTTATTACATGACAGACATAATGATGACAATTTTGTTTTGTGGGTACTTGCGGGTAGCTGGCAGCCTACATGGTCATGTGGGTAGTGGTGGGAAGTTGAAGGGGGTTTGCGGGTCGGGTCGGGTAGCCACAAGCCTGAAAAGTGGCACCTCTACACTGGAGCGGTGTGGCTGCAACACTCGGCTGTTACCACCGGCCAGGTTCGTGGCCGATAACCCGGCGTGAGCGTCCCATACTGCAGTTCCTATCTTCACCGGCAGCGGGCGACCGTGTGAAGCTCCGTTAGACCAGCGTGTTATGTCAGTATCAGAGGCTGAGAAATGAGAATATTTCAAACACAGGCTGAAATCTCATTGTACTCCGTCATTGTGCGCCTTAAAACACACAGCCATGCCGGAGTTCCGTCGGAAAGATCAGCCACATATCGTGGCACGAGGCACGCGGCAACATGGCGCTCTCCGTTTTTGCCCTGAGGGCACTAGAGCTAACACGTCCGCTGTTGAGTGGTGGTGCAAGTCGGTCAGTCACCATCTAGCTCCACCTTTAGTGTTATCAGTGGCGTCAGGCACAGACAGAAGCTCATCCTGCATTACACACGATGTAATGAGACAGCTTGTCACAGCTCCCTCCCCCCAATAGGTATATTCAAGCCACGTCAAGAGAAGGTCACGCCAGTAAGCCACACACCACGTTTACGGTTTATATGCTAGTGTTTGTCACTGTCTGTAAAATGGCATACCATCTTACCCACGCGGTAAGATGGTATGACATTTTACAGACAGTGGCATACACTAGAGCAACGTGGTGTGTGGCGTACTGGTCTGGCCTTCTCTTGGCGTGGCTTGAATATATTAACGTGGCTTTGAAGACAATTAGGTTTGGCAGGCAGTTTTCCGACAAGAGTCGGTCGGTTGGACGGGCGCTGAACTGACTGACTCGGGAAATATTAACGTGGCTTTGAAGACAATTAGGTTTGGCAGGCAGCTTTCCGACAAGAGTCGGTCGGTTGGACGGGCGCTGAACTGACTGACTCGGGAAATATGTGTGACCTTCCGCTGTCGTGACGGTGAGTCCCCCCCTCTCAGTCGGTATGTTCCGTCAGTCCCCTTCACCCTTATCAGCCCCCCCCCCACACCAGCCGGCCTCGGGCCCCCAGCGATCGATGTGTTTACACGCACGGCAAGGACCCACCACCGAGGGTGGCCAGGTGCGTAGATGTGCATCGCAGTACCACCCTACCACGTGCACACACGGCGAGGCCGCGAGGGTGCGCCGTGGTCGAGGTGGAGACCCGTCACGCTAGGTTAGCCGAGGGTCGGTACAGCCTCCTGCGGCACCCGACAGCTGGAAGTGCGGCAGATGGAACTTTGCTGACGAGCACAAAGGTACCTAGAGCTCCTAGCTTTTAAATTAGACTAGACATGAAAACCAGCGCTAGACATGATTGATATTTTGTGGAATGATACAATACAAAACAATACAGTCCCAATTACCATTTACCTGTATCATATTATCGGTGTCACATCAAACACATTTAGCATCAAGCAGATTCAACATAACCCGCATTGCTTTTTTTACGGAACAAAGGCGACCAGCCGCATTGCAACTGCGTTGCACCGCTTGCAATGCACAAAAACCGGTGCATCATCGCTGCGACAGCAACACGATGACTTCCCGGGCCGGCGGCTCCACTGCATGATGTGGTACATCTCCGCCCAGCACTCCGTTCCGGTGTGCTGCGGTATGACGCGACCCACCGTGACCGGTGACGCGGCTAGCGTCAGTATCCTGTCGGTAGGTGACGCCGTGTTGGGTGGCCACGCCACACGCCCGTCACGGCGTCAGTTAGTTAGTAACGGTCTGGTGAGGTTATCTTGTCGGTAGGTGACGCCGTGTTGGGTGGACCACGCCACACGGCCGTCACGGCGTCAGTTAGTAACGGCTGGTGAGTATCCTGTCGGTAGGTGACGCCGTGTTGGGTGGCCACGCCAACACGCTCGTACGGCGTCAGTTAGTACCGGCTGGTTGAGTGTATCCTGTCCCGCGTAGGTTGACGCCGTGTTGGGGTGCCACGCACACGCTCGTCACGCGTCAGTTAGTAACGGCTGGTTGAGGTATCCTGTCGTGTAGGTGACCCGTGTTGGGTGGCCACGGCCACACGCTCGTCACGGCGTCAGTTAGTAACCGGATGGTGAGGTATCCTGTTGGTAGGTGGACGCCTTGTTGGGTGGCCACGGCCACACGCTCGTCACGGCGTCAGTTAGTAACCGGCTGTGAGGTATCTGTCGGTAGGCTGACGCCGTGTGGGTGGCCACGCACACGCTCGTCACGGCGTCATTAGTAACCGGCGCGTGAGGATATCTGTCGGTAGGTGGACGCCGTGTTGGGGCCACGCCACACGCTCGTCACGGCGTCAGTTAGTAACCGGCTGGTGAGGTATCCTGTCGGTAGGTGACGCCGTGTTGGGTGGCCACGCCACACGCTCGTCACGGCGTCAGTTAGTAACCGGATGGTGAGGTATCCTGTCGGTAGGTGACGCCGTGTTGGGTGGCCACGCCACACGCCCGTCACGGCGTCAGTTAGTAAACCGGATGGTGAGGATATTCCTGTCGGTAGGTGACGCCGTGTTGGGTGGCCGCACACGCTCGCACGGCGTCAGTTAGTTACCGGTATGGTGGATCCTGTCGGTAGGATGACGGCCGGTGGGTGGCACGCACACGCTCGTCACGGCGTAGTTAGTAACCGGCTCGTGCAAGTATCCTGTCGCGTAGGTGACGGCCGTGTTGCGGTTGGCCACGCCACACGCTCGTCACGGCGTCAGTTAGTAACGGCTGTGAGGTATCCTGTCGGTAGGTGACGCCGTGGTTGGGGTGCGCACGCCACACGCTTCGTCACGGCGTCAGTAGATACCGCTGGTGAGTATCCTGTCGGTAGGGACGCCGTGTTGGGTGGCCACGCTCACACGCTTTCGTCACGGCGTCAGTTAGTAACCGGATGGTGAGGTATCACTGTCGGTAGGTGACGCCGTTTGGGTGGCCACGCCACACGCTCGTCACGGGTCATTAGTAACCGGATGGTGAGGTATCCTGATCGGTAGGTGACGCCGTGTTGGGTGGCCACGCCACACGCTCGTCACGGCGTCAGTTTAGTAACCGGATTTGTTGGGGATTCCTGTCGGTAGTGACGCCGTGTTGCGTGGCCACGCCACACGCTCGTCACGGCGTCAGTTAGTAACCGGCTGGTGAGTATCCTGTCGGTAGGTGAGCCGTGTTGGGTGGCCACGCCACACGCTCGTCACGGCGTCAGTTAGTAAACCGGCTGGTTGAGTATCCTGTCGGTAGGTGACGCCGTGTTGGGTGGCCACGCCACACGCCCGTCACGGCGTCAGTTAGTTAGTAACCGGCTGGTGAGGAAACGGCAGCACTGCAACCATTATTAACATTCCGTCTCATTGCATGGCATACGTCTCAACTACGGCCGCGTTCCTCCCGCACTTCACGAGAAGAAGCATCCGGAACCCTCAGGAGGGTTTGCTGTTTAAAATTGTCCACGACGCAGAATTCCGGGAATTCCACACGAAAGCGAGGTAACCGAAAAGCTGAAAAGCGCTGGCCGTTAGCGCTGGCCGTATTGGAACCTTAGCGGCACCAGCGGCTAAGACACGTTGGGGGGCCGAGGCGGAAGGACTAGCACACTTGGAGATACGAGCGAGGGGAGAGGGACGCCAGGCAGAGACGGGACGGGCGGGGCGCGGGGAGGGGGGGGACTGACGCGATGGAGGGAGACTGCAGTGTGTCATAGGGTGGCCGTGGATACAACAGCGCGATGCTACAGTGGAGAGGCGATATTTTTTCTTCTTCGTCGCGAACCCGACCCGGTTGTTTCTTGCCAGCAGGGAGGATGGCTGTGGAAAGGAAATAACTGGCGGGGGACGGCCAACATCAGCCAAAAGGGATAAGGGAGGGCATTGCTGTGCAGTGTGCAGGACGGCAGCACGGCGACCCCAATCGCATTGTGACGACTTTCATTTGCGGCGCACCTCGCACAAATATGGCGCCGAAAGAGGAAGGCGCGTCAAAGATGTAACAACTTGATCTTCATAGGGATTCTCGGAATTTCATTTTGAGGACTCCAAGCACAGAACGCGCCATAGTTCCGCCCACCACGGCCCGTTTTCCACGTATTTCCCGGTGAACCAGTTCGCGCAGCGGCGGATCCAGAACGGGAGTTAGGAGGCAAAATTTCAAAAAGTCTCACACAATTCTGAAAACTTGTCGGATTTCGCTTGCTTATGCATTGGTAGCTGATTTAAAGCAAACTTTCCTTAGTTAAATTGCTTAGATTGCATTCTATATCATGAAATGTATCATTTTTTGCCAATTCCGGACGGTAAGGGGGGACAAATGACAATTTTTCTCAACCGTAGATCCGCCACTGAGTTCGCGTAGCAGACAGAAGCAGCCAGCCATAAATACCCTTGCCGGTGGCCGGCCCGTTCAGTCTTCCCCTCATATGTCTCTCAATCCCCCCCCCCCCAGGATGACGAGTGGGCGACCTCCAAAGCTGAGAGGGCATCTTCAATAACCCGATTGATCACCTGACGGACCACCACGACAGCCAGTAATGTGTGACAAATGTGTGGCAAGGTCTCTGATGCTAAAACATGTCAGTTACAGCTGGCAGATGCCACGCTGTGCCGAGACAGCAGAACCACAGAAGTCCTGGCGTTCCAGGACGCTGACAGCCTCAATATCTGAATCAATCACGAGCTTTGTCAGCTTAGGATCTCATTAACATTTTCCAGCCACAGCTGAAGTCACCGCTTTTACCACAACCAGCCAACCGTCCAACCGGTACTTAATACTAACTCTACGCCGACTGCTAACTTACATAGAACTAACTTCATGTACACTCGGTGGTGCAGCCAAGCTGGCACACGGGGCGGTTGGTTGACGCAGGTTAGTACCGCTCGACCCCACTGACCTCGTCCGAGCCGTGCAGGGGCCCCGGATCGTCACCGTAACGGACAGCCTGCAGCTACCGTCACGGTAACGGGAGGCGATCCCGCGAGCTCGGCAAACATCGACCACTCCCCGACACGTATGGTACCCACCTAGGTAGGTACCACATGTTCCCTTACATCAGTCCTTCATGTACACAGAAGTGACATTAGATGAGTTTTAGAAACTAAAAAAGGAAGATACATAATAGACCGACTGTACATGAGTGTACATGTCTGTCCAGTTCCACATATACACAAACAAGTGCACACTGCACAGTCACTGTGACAATTGACATGCGCGTGCACACATATCATCAAGAGCGGCGCCAAAGGGGGGACGGCGGACACTCACGCGTCCCCCCCCCAACATTGTCGGATTTTGACATTACGCCTACGGACGTTGCATGGAAAGAATCGACCCAAAAATACCTAGTCCCCCCCCCCCTACTTCGGAAAGGTGGCGGCTCGCCCGGCGGAGTCATGTGGTGTTAGGCCCGCCTCACCAAGGTCCTAGGATTCGGTTTTGGATGCTGGGGTTTGCCAGAGACAGTGTGAAAATTTATGGCTAGATATATAGCATTAGAGAGTTGGAAAAAAATCAACCTCAACACCAAGAGAAAAACAGTGTAATACTCTAGATGCTTTATCAATTTAGCCCACAATCACGGTGCTGCAACACGACAGATTTCGTGCGTACTGCAACCTATGCCAACAATTGCCAAATGTTGACCACTGACTTTACCGTTCAGCAGAGCCTCTGGTCCACTCATGTATTACATTCCATAGAGATTCGTAACAAGGTTGCCATTTACTCCTAAATGGAAACCGAGTAGGATATACCCAAGTTTCACAAGTAAAAACTCTGGAAAAAGAGTCAACACAAGCATATAATTGACAGCACGAGGCAGCTGGGAAGGGTGACATTTTCCACACCAAAAATTTCCAAAATCCTAGGACACTGCGCCTCACACGGGTGCGTTGTTCATGCGTTGCGTTGCGTCGCGTCGGCGTCTCGATAACGTCTCAATGCAACGTGCCATCCCAGCGCTGCGATGCTCGATGCAGTCAAAATCATTTGATGCGCATCGCAACCGGCATGTCTGGAGGACAGGCACTGAGACACACTGAGACGCAGCGGTGACAGCGCTACTGAGACAGAACAACTAAGCATGACGCACTAGAGAGCCACTGGAACGCAATGACGGATGCGCACTAGAGACACTGCACTGAGACGCATTGAGACGCATTGAGACGCATTGAGACGCACTGAGACGCACTGAGACGTATTGAGACGCACTGAGACGCACTGAGACGCACTGAGACGCACTGAGACGCAATGAGGCCCATTGAGACGCATCAAGACGTGACGGAACACAACGCAGCGCATGAAAAGCGCACCGGTGTGGGGGCGGGCGTTGTTGTGGTCTCAGTATAACTGATGGCTCAGTCAATGCCACATACTCCCATCCCATGTCAGCGGCCAGCCGCGGTATGACTATGTGCAGCCGTCGTCAGTGTGCTGCTTCTGCTGTAACTGCCGCGAATAGCTGACCAAAGTCTCCGCGAACAAAGCCACCGTTTAGGCGCAACAGAGCTGCTCTCTATTTTTAGACCGCCGATGACAGGAACATTGGCCTTCAAATAGCACAGGTTATCTGGTGGTATTTTAAGCATAGACGGACCCAGAACAGGTGGTTTGGGGGCAAAATTCCAAGAAGTCTCCCACAATTCTGAAAACTCATCAGATTTCGCTTGCTGATTCATTGATGCTGATGTAAAACAAACTATCCCTAGTATTTGTTTTAGATTTTCTTCTACAATAGGAAATGCGACAATTGTGTGACGAGTTCAGGCGGTTTGGGGACCATGACCGCTTGGCTCCCCTTTGGATCCGCCCATGATTTTAAGTGAGCTTTGGAGATCTGCTATACTTTGGTGAGATTCACGTATAAAAATAATATAAACAGAAAAGCTGAAATATAATTTCCACAGAGGAAGCAGAGTAGCAGACTTTTCTCCAAATCAATAAACCAGCAGCTGGTATGGTAAAAAAAACATTTCGCACGTAGGCAACTGGTACCATAACATCTTCAACGTCCTTTAAAAGAACGTGTAACAAGGTCCAGGTCAAGGTCCTAAATAACAAGGTCTGATAGCGCTGTCACATTTTATAGTATAATACCAGCCACATTGCATCGACCCGAGCAATACAATCTGGTGCGCGTTCAGAGGAAGCCAGCCAACAGACAGCCCTGTCTGAGATGACCCACTGTTGCACAGGGCGCAGATTACTAGGTGTCGAATGACGGCCTCGACACGAGCCCCCCCCCCCCAACCCGGGGGGAACTGGAGGGGCCCGGTCGGACGGGCCGGCAACTCACAACGGTCCGCGTACGGGGTCCCCAGCCATTGGTTCCGGTAATCACATCGATTCAGATAACGAACGCCGTCGGATCATCATCAGGTTCGGCAGACTCAAACAAAGCAATTGATAAAGATACGCAGGTTGAAGAAACGGTCAGCATCCAGCATGATATACGAATGTAGCTTTCCACAGGTGGACCGCTTATACTCGAGGACACGAGCGGCAAAGTTTGACTAGTCCAGTGGAGTACCATATGTGTTCAGCAAACCTCTAATCATTCCTAGCCCTGTAACACAAGGGCTGGTGATATCTTGCAACGCGGGTTCTACAGCATGTAATTGATATAATCATGACTACACCCCTTAAATCAAAACAGCTCAACACTCCCACGATACGATGAATGACAGTCGTATTGAGCTCCCATCAACGTCGGCTAACGCACGGGAGCAAGCTGTACAGATGTGCAGACAAGCACGCTGAGACAGAGAAACAGTAAGTAACCATGATGCTAAGGATATGTGCACAAGTTGCAACGTTTCTGAAATATCACGCTGCACTCGCGCGCGAGTCGAGATAGGCTAGCGGGGTTTCAGTAAACACAACCGGCGGTCCACTGCCGAGTAGAATAACGAGCATTAAGAACGAAAGATTAACACGATTACAGGCGCAAATAAAGCTGAATGAAAATATATTGAGATTTATGGCTAAGACCTTATGCATTGATTAAGCCAAATTTCCTTGGTAAAGTTGCTTAGAGTTTCTGCTATATCAGTGAAATGTGGTTAAATTTTGCTCCGATTTCGTTGAGGCTGTTATACGCGAAAGCGGACGAAGAGCTGACGCCGGTGGTGCAAACCTTGCCCCGCATTTGTGCACAACGATACCTAGATGACTCCCAGTGCGAAACACATAAGTGCATCCAGATCGTCTGCGGACGGGAAGTACTTAACAATCCATGGCCACCGCTGGATAAACTACGGCTGCAGCCCCGAGCAACCTCCATCTCTCCAGCGCGAGTCAGGGCAGCAACCAGGGTGAGGCAGCCAAATGTGCCGAAACAAGTGCGCGTCACCTAACGGAGTGTGGCGACGGCTGGGTGAGGCTGTTATTGAAATGCGGAGGCGCGTCAGCACAAACGGAGACGAAGGTGAAGAGGGTATAATCGCCCTAGAAACAACCCAATAGTCAGTTGCCACTAAGAAACAAGATACTGGTCGACAAAACCAACAAAGTGCGTAACATTCAGCGTAACAACTGAGAATGACATATAGAATCGACCAGCGCGAAACCAAGCACAAGACCAATCACAGACACTGCCTCGTCGCACCAACGGCGAACATGTTCAGAGTCCACAGCTCAGTATTCAAAGGTCCGAGGACCGTAAGCCAAGCGTGGACGAGAACTCGGCCACGCCTGGATAGACAAACTGAAATGAACTATAAGCTAAGACCATAGAAACTGCGAAACATGGTCCGACACAAGACCGGAATATTCCATACCTAACCCCCCCCCAGGACACCACCGAACAGGAATCCCAGCCCACCGCTGCCTGCACGGCCGCCCAAGCGACGGAGAGCTCAAACAAGATCCATGGGGTGGAGGAAGCGAAAATGTTGATTTCAACAAACTGTAACCATGTGCCCTGCCCCCCCTGAATGTAAAAATCGTCTGAGTTACGGTGCGCAGTCAACTGACTACAAGGCTAGTCTCGCCAAGAACTTCGGCATGCTGAGCAAGTTGTTGGCCTCGCAGCCAGCCCTGTAGAGACCACAGTGGGGCTGACTGCTAGTCTGCAGAAGCCGGCGCGAGCAGCGGCCGACAACAAACTCAAGCACATGCAGCCGTGGATAATGTTGTTCGATTAAAACGAACTGACTGCGCCTGCAATGCTGAGCCGGAAACGTATGGAATGTCGCAAAACAAGAACAGAACAAGAATGAAAAGAATGTATCGCAAAGACATCATGGATTAAAGAAACATGGAGGGAAGCGGGGTCACGGCACCCCCCCAGCCCACCGCCCAGCAGGCCAAACCCCCTCGCCCGGACCGCACACGACCTTTGACGAGAACAAGACAACAAACCCACACAGGGCATTTACGCCCTTTCCAGAGTAATGTTCCTCATTGTCCCCACCCGAATGGTTCAAACGAAAATGAAGCCTCTGGAGAATTAACTCGAAATGGCTGTCGAATCACGTGAGGAATACTGTCACAACATAATTGAATAGTTTTTGGTAATCGCTGAACTGTTTAACAGCTTGACAGCTTATACGATCAAAAATACTTCACCATCCTGCAGGAACGTCCTAAGGCGGCAAATTAAAAGGACTCAATTGCTGGAATTGAGCTGCAAATGCAGACAATTCTGCTGTAGACCACACAATGTCGCATCCGAAGGCATATCTCCTCACGAAAAAGTACGTACGCCACCCGGCCTAGTCCAGAGAAGTTTAAAAACTAAAGCGCAGCAGATAATGATCAATCAAGAGGGTTAAACAACCAAAAGCTAGGGCACTAATCGAAGAATAGCAACGCATGTAAAATATTACCAATAGAATGGGACGCGTATCTTAGGAGGATGTGCCCGAGCCCAAAAGTCCTACTAGAGGACAACCTTCCATGTCCCACTAGTAGTCCCCGAGCTCAGTTGACAGACACGCGCTCCAGCGCCATCGATGCGAGAAAGGGCAGCGCCGCCAGGTACAAGCTTCAGACCACCCGCGTGTCACATACCCGACCAGTCCCGCGTGTTACCGCCGTCCGGACCCGCCCGTGTCGTGCAGCACCCGCGACAGCCTGCCGCCGCAATCGAAGCGAGAAGTACTGACTCGTCTAGCTGCAACTCCGACACTTGCACCTGATGGTAGGGCAACGACAGAATCACGAGTAAACGTGAGACCCATCGCTCGGAACCCACGGGTGTCCAGGGCCGCTCAACACGACACGTCCGACAACGTTCCCGGCCCGTTCACATTGCGGCCACAATGAACAGTACACCGTCAACCAGTCCGGCGCAGCGTCACTGCTGTTCCTACGACAGCAAAGAAATGACATCCTCTCCGCGCCCAGAATCGCTCTTCTGTCCCCCCTGACGGCGAGCGCACAAGGGTCAAAACGTGGAAAAATGCCGTGCCGCAATACAGCGTTGCACAACGATCGCACTCACGAAGCAACACGACAACAAGCCATTCAAAGGTCTGCAAAGAGCAGAAGGCTCCATAACGCGGCCTTTGCAGAGCAGCAAAACCCGCAGAAGACCTGAACGCCGCCCAAGATATAGGCTCGCACCGGAGATTAGCCATACATCCAACTCTAACACAACCCTACACAATGGTCGGCAGTCGATGCTAGGATAACTCTCCAGGGATACAACGAAACTAGAAGCTACTCTCGACCTGTGCGCCGCCCGCTCACATCCGGATGCGGAGCGGACAACAGCAAGGACATAAGATCCTCGCAAGACCCTGAAACGGAAAGTATAACGCCGATCACACTACCGTGCCGACCGACAAAATCATTGACTGTAGCAGCCGCGAGACTCCTATAATACCACAATAACTCGTACGGGTGTGCGAGCGCGACGTCAAGACTGAGTTAAAGACAAAAAAGTCATGCCTGAAAACTTACGTAATAGATTAACAATCAAGCTTAGAATACGGCCAACACTCAATGAACATGACGTCCAATGGTAGAGCGGTCAGGCGCGGATCATGCAAAAAACCTACATGGTCAGGCCCAGAGAGATCGCGAGCTGTACACAGATCTACCTGGACGCCGAAAACTCAATCATGTCCATCGAATCCCGAATATCACCATGTTAAGTCCAATATGTTGCTCCTCGGCTAAAACCGTGATCTACCCTCTAGCGCTCGTGATTTGCGTACACCAAAGAGAGAATGCGCTCAATGGACCGAACGTCACGACGAAGACCCACACATATCGTCCAACGGCCTTCGGTAGCAGTGTTTAAGAGTCAGGTAGTAACGCGGCTATTCTGCAGCCGGACTCAAATGGTGCAACGGGTCCCATCGCACGATAACAACTTTAGCGGACAAATCGAAGCTCCATTTGCAGAGAATCAAGCCAAGTCAATCGGAACACTGAACATTCACTGGCTACCCTTGGTAAGAAGAATGAACACTGCGAGCGAATCCACGATTAGAGACGCTGTATGGTATAAATGTAATAGGCGGAACGGCGGTATGCGATATAGACAAACTCGGCCGACGTGCCGACACCTCGGCAATACATTGGGTCGACGCCACGCCAATGGTCGACCAAAGTGCGATGCCGAATTGTAACAACACAACGTCAAATGGCATGTGACCTGCAGCTGAATGGAGGGAGAACGGATTAAGTTACTATCCAAACACTACGGGCCAGTAAGTCTATTAACCAGTTAACCGTTGTGGCTGGCCAGCTATGCTGGACTCCAGCAGGGTAGACGCGAATGAACAGACACTTCCAGTAGCGGAAAAGTGAACAACAGTGAGAGGAGAAAGACTGAACACAAATGAGACTCCACGATGCAGTGTTTCACTGTGTCCATAACGAATAAGAAAACGAGGTGAAAACGCGAGAAAGAGGTGACCCAGCACAAACCGGAGAGGAGTCGAGACTATTAACTGAAGACTAGTGTGCGGAAAGAACTCTGAAAATGAGGGGGGAAGGGAAGACACAGATTAAGAAAAAATAGACAAACTCATCATCAAAAAAACTGACTAGACACAGTCCATACAAGAAGGATAATCAGAAGTACTCTGAGCCAGAACATCACATAGAACGACTACGATACAATGAAACAAGCCATGCTAATGTGTACTGTGACTCTACACAGCATGTCAACTTCGACTACCAGCCTGAATTCAACACCAAGAACTCGAGATAAGTAAAGGCTATAAGTAGGAAGACACAGGCGACCGATAATCACAAGCACCGTGGACATGAAGTAAGCATAAGATACAACATGTGAACATGTACAATCTCACGCTTTAGACAAACGAACGTGCAAAAAAACGCCATCAACAGAATGCAGCCTAGATGGCTCCGATCGCGTGAACGGAATCAAAAAAATACCAGAAACGCCGATGCCAGGGTCAAGCAGCAGCGAGGCAGAGTTCTCAGCTCACGAAAAGTACCAGTGCGAGCACAAGGAGGTCCGAAGGCGAAAGGCAGGAAGGATCCAGGCCCTCTGCAGCCGCTAGACCTCCAGACGAGGGTCAGACAGACTGAACAAAGCCGGTTTCGCGTAAATCAGCGGTCCTGCTGGACAACGAGAAACGAAAGGAAAACGGAGGAGGCGCCTGGCCCGGACATGAGCTGTGTATTAGAGGTGCAAATAATCCGATGGACGCGGGGCTGACGGTCAGTCTACGTAGTGTAGCCAAACTAGAGGCCGCGCTGGCTGCATAGAGATGTTATAAACGGAGGGGCCTCTACTCCGCATTTGTAAAGTAAGACACACTTTCCGAGAACTTGATACAACACGTTACGCTAGGACCGGTTATCCACTCTGCAAACTAGAGGTGCTAGAGAAAGTGTAGGTCGACCCAACACGTGTCCAACTTGATCACTGGTAGAGGTAGCATTACACTGCAATCCGGGCTGTCCAGCGAACTAGCGAGACTCTGTATGATGTGCCAGTCTTTGAATCTCGCGTTTTGATATGAGCAGCTTTTATTGAAATCTATGCATTTTTTCAAAAACTTTGAGGCATCTTAGTCATATCGAGACCGTCTTCACGTCTCGAAACGCCGGATTGAAATTGAAAATGTCGAAGTGTTGTGATTTCTTGAAAAAGAGGTTTAATTTCTTGGTCATATAGTTTTCACTCATGGCAATAAAAACCCATTCAAAAAAGTGAAACGAGTCCAAAAAACTAGGCAACCCCGTCCCGGTCAAAGAGATTGCTCGTTCATTGGTAGGCTCAGATATCGCCGGTTTGTTCCCAATTTGCGAAAATGCGAAACCATTGACAGAATTGACTAAGAAGAACCGTCGTTTTTATGGACCGTGACATGTCAAAATTTCTTTTGAGAATCTGCGAGCGGGCGCTCATGGAAA
The DNA here is from genome assembly GCA_014673585.1 of Semibalanus balanoides. Lineage (NCBI taxonomy): Eukaryota > Metazoa > Arthropoda > Thecostraca > Balanomorpha > Balanidae > Semibalanus > Semibalanus balanoides. The sequence continues at coordinate 56,950 of VOPJ01005641.1, forward strand.
GCCCATTTTGCTATTCCGAATTAGCAAACCAATAAAGTATATACAGACGCTTCCCAAATCGCGATAGCGCAGCTCTAGTTCAGATCAGAAAGGGTTGAACGCTGATCAATCTACACAACCAGCTAAATGAAACGTCAACAGGGCCGAATGACAGGTAGCGTAGCCAATGACAGCGCCAAAACAGACCAATCTCTCAGGCTCTAAATCACAGTGAGACCGGACACAAACCACTCGGACACTATACTAGGAGATGCGAATGCGCACGTGGCAATGTAGGAGAGAAAGTACGGGCGGAGTGTTGATATCAGTCGTGACAATGCAAATGCAGATTACATGTATCTACTCAATCAACGTGCACATGCTATTGCTAGTCAATTGGGCTCTAACTGCCGTCTGTATCCTCACTCACGTGTGTCAGGCGCTTACAAGTTGCTCCGTTTCCCTGATAAAGAAAGTCGTCCCGATGGACCTGTCTCCCACTAATTCAAAATGAGCTTCCAGTGTTGGATTATACCAAAACCCGATATAGAGCAGAGAAGCGCGACAAACAAAAGATGTTATGATCGGAGTTCAGAGATGAAGATGAACAGACGCCTGGTGAATAAACGAGTTTCGGAAACGATCCAGATGACTAGAAGAGTATGATGCTAACAGCAGCGTGCAGAGCCAAACTGAGAGTAGCCGGAACGGCTCGGCTCATGATATTCTAGTAGCCCAAGATGAAGATCGCTCGCTATAATTCTGTCGATGACACTGAAACAAAGAAACTAGCGTAAGGAACAGATCTAGCAGGATTCGTGGTGCTTACAAAGTGAGAGCCACAAGCTATACATTCACGTTAATAGAGGTAATAAACAACCATTGACAGTCAGTAACCGGTGCTTAGATTGCCACCCTAACCGTAAGGCCTATGCCGTGCTTCTGTGGTGCATGCACCACTTGAGCTATGCCAGTAGCGGTGCCGGGCGTGGTTTTCAGCATTTCAGGATTTTTGCAACACTAGGTAAACCATAACGATAAATACTAGTCGAAACTAGGTCGAAGGAAACAAGGCCATCCGAAGTGCCGACGAACAAAATAGCTCAGCTCGTCTATTCCCGCAATATAGTATACACTTAGATAGTACGATAACAAACATAGCGTAAACCACGCGAGACAGCGGGGAAAGGAGGCTGTGCAAACACAGGTGCGAAAGATACCTAGCGATCCAAAATCAGTTCAACAAAAGACAATGAAGAGTATAGAGTGTGTCATATAGCCGTATCTCAGTATGCAGAAGTGTTCGGTACGCTCGCGAAACTGGTGGACCCCAAAACGGTGTACGAGACTAACATTAAGGTCCGCCCCTCATAAATCTCAGCTGAATTACGGCCGTTCACATCCAGGATTTGGCGGGCCACTACGCACTGAGGTTATCCGGGGTCCGACCCAATCCAAGGACAAAAGGAAATAAAATATACCGAAAAACTGGCTCCATTCTCAATCAACAAAATATATGCCGAATAAGAATAATGCTGAGAGTCATCAACCTGACAATCGGAAAAAAAAAGAACTTTATGCAGCTGAAGGGAATCTCCGGAAGGCTACAATGAGGATCCGCACTCTCTACAAACAGCAGAGTTTGACTACCCGAGAGCTAGTCTTGGACTTTTTCAGTATTCGATAAAAAGATCACCTGGTTGACCCAGGCCTAATAATACGCACGCAATATAACAACCATGAATAATAATAAGGCTATTCTCATCTTCTAAGTGTACATGAACTAGCAAGTAGAATTAAATATGCATAGTCGAAGCATCCCATCCGTCAATACGTTGGACGAGACAGTGAATTACTTATTAGCTTGTGGTAGCTATCATTACCACTGTGTTTACAAGCGAGAAAGTTACCTTATAGAACGCACTGCATATTAAGAAGTAAAACTCATATTAGTCGAGACCGTGTGCTTTTTATTAATTTCAATCTCAAAAGATATCGCCCAGCATACCCTGCCCGGTGTAGAAAGTTAGTAAGCTCGTAGTATGAGTTCGGTGAATGTCACACATTTTACTCAACTCAATCAGACTAATACAAGTGAGTGAGTTAGAGAACTGAAGTCAGCTAAAAGAATATCATTGAGTCGAGTCAGAGCATTGATCAGATCACATCTTGATGTTCCGTTTGAGTCTAGAGTTTGAGCCACACATAGGTAATAAAAAGTTGAAGCTACGACTCCCATTATCTAGCGGAGCCAAGTGAGTTATCGGATAACGCCGCAAAAAACATAACCTCGGCGAGAGTATACGACAAGATTTGATAGTGATATACTAAGTAATAACCTAACTATGACAATATAGACGATGGAATGAAAATCATGACTTAATACAATAGTATTTAAAGCTCTACCGCACCTCCCACCACACTCCCCCCCGCGTCAATAATCATCACTGCTGTTGAATAATAATACAAATCGACTCAACTTTGAGTCGACACATTTTTATTGAGTCTGAGTTGAGTCAGGGATAAAGTCAAAGTCGGAATGAGTCGAGTCAGAGTCGAGTCGAGTAAAAACTTTTTTAACAGACAATGAGTCAGAGTCTTTCAGAAATGAGTCAGTCGAGTCAGTCGAAAAAATCTGAGCACAACCCTGGCTGTGTAGCAAGTTTTCGCATTTGTGTTCCACCTTTGCAGCGGCTGACAGCCTACACGCCTGCCAGGAGGGTCACGGAGACGGATGTTACCGAGCCACATCGTCACGAGGCGTTGGACGGCAGCCACCACACATGCACTCATGAGTGCACTCAACAGGGCGATCAAACTGCTGCCGCGCCCCTCAGCCGGGACAAGTGTCTGGCCTAAGACGGCCGCCTGAGATAACCGCCTGAGACAGCCGCCTAAGACGGCTGCCTAAGACGGCTGCCTAAGACGGCTGCCTAAAACGGCCGCCAAAGACGGCTGCCTGAGACGGCCGCCTGAGACGACTGCCTGAGACGGCTGCCTGAGACGGCTGCCTGAGACGACTGCCTAAGAAGGCCGCCTGAGACGACTGCCTAAGACGGCTGCCTGAGACGGCCGTCTAAGACGGCTGCCTGAGACGGCCGCCTGAGACGACTGCCTAAGACGGCTGCCTGAGACGGCCGCCTAAGACGGCTGCCTGAGACGGCTGCCTGAGACGGCTGCCTGAGACGGCTGCCTGAGACGACCGCCTAAGACGGCTGCCTAAGACGGCTGCCTGAGACGGCTGCCTGAGACGACCGCCTAAGACGACCGCCTAAGACGGCTGCCTGAGAAGGCCGCCTAAGACGGCTGCCTAAGACGGCTGCCTAAGACGGCTGCCTAAGACGACTGCCTAACACGGCTGCCTGAGACGGCTGCCTAAGACGGCTCACGGCTGCCTGAGACGACCGCCTAAGACGGCTTCCTCAGACGGCTGCCTCAGACGGCCGCCTAGGACGGCTGCCTGAGACGGCCGCCTGCTGAACATACCGCACCTGAGTCGAGACTCGAGACGGCCGGCTTAGCGCCGCTATATTAGGAGGCGGCGGCGACAACAATGGAGCTGACGGGACTTCGCTGGCCACACCCAGGCGAGTGTTAACTACTACCATGATCCCTTGTTCACCCTCCTGTCATCGGCTATTTGCTGAAGACCTGAGACATAATTACTTGATAAGCTTGTGAAGAGCACGAGTCGTCATGCGGGAGTATTCGCCTCCAATTATGTTGAAATAATCAATATTTTAAGCACACCAAAAATCCATTCGGTGTGATCCGCCTTTGGCTGGTGGTGCGAAATAACGCCCCCACCTCAGGATTTTTCACCATAGCTCACAAACGAACAGGCGTCTACTCAAGCTAATGATTTTCAGCGTACCTATTCCACATCATTGGCGTCTTCATGCAAATTGAAAATAATCGTCGAATTTTTTCGAGCTATATCGATTTAGGACGTCACTTACTCACACTTTGCGCAATAACAGTCTAAGCTCTAACAGTGCTGTAAATAGGGACCATTCTGAGCAATAAATGCAATTCATAAAACGTCAAAAGATAGAGAATTGCAAGGTGATGAAAAATAATTATCTCGGATTTTGAAAATTTGGATTTTTGAATCCCCCTCGGAAAAACAAAAAATCCTGTTTTTTGGAAATAAATCTGTCCATCAAAATCAACATTTTTTAAATTTGATAAAACAGAAGATATTGCAAGAGAGCCACATATGTACATTACCCAAAGCCAATTTTTCAAAACCATATTCTCCTATTTTTGAATCAAACTGATTTCTTCCCAAGTTATGGATTACTTCATGACGGTTCACTTTTTGATAAGTACTTTTTCGGTGCTTTATTCGACCAGATATCATACAATATATGGTACCACTGTGTTGCTTGAGACAATAACGGGATTATTATTCATGTCATTTTTTATTTACATTATATATTTTCAATTGATCCTCTATGACCTGATCTTGACCTTTATATCGGTCAGATCGTAAATCATATAACTGCTATAATAGTAGTTATTTTGTTGTAAGATAAACCCATAGAGAACATGTTTTCGCATGATCTCTGCAATTATTGATCTGATATGACCTGACCTTGACCTTGACCTTTGCTGACATTTTCACTTTCTGCTATTACGGAGATGCAATATCATGAGGCTCTTTGTTGCGATTTTCGTCTCAATATACTCGGCTTGGATGGAAGTTAGGCAAAAAACTACATAATAACTATCCATTTGCTTTGTCCTGACTGTGACGTGACATATGACCTTATATTTATCAAATTTCGAGTCGCTTAAGAGTGATCTCTTGAGAGCTTTCGTTTGCGTCTTTGCGCGTCTCGCTGCGATATGGTTTCGGGAGATTAAGGTGGTGGGTCGTTTTTCGCCCCCCCCCCCCAGCCAATGGCGTTCGGCTGAGACCCCAGCCAATGCCGGGTTAAGACTGTATGCTGGCTAGAAACGTGTGGTAGGGAAGAGGATAGGATTAGATAGTTGGTCTGATCGATATAGGACATGACCGAAAGAGCCGTACCCACCAAGCAGAATGACATAACAGTTCTGGTTCTTAGCTCATTCATCGTCAACACAGGATGTCTACATATGCAATAGGCATACAATATTAATGACCAGATTTAAAAACGGTTCACCGAATGCCCCGCGGTAATATCGGGGCAGAGATCACGTTCGGTCACGGCTGAAGGGAATCCCGGAGCCCCGTAGTCTGGACTGTGGCGACACGGTAGAATGGCTGAAGTGGTAGGACTGGAGGGAACAATTGCCAGCGAAATATACCTCATCAGTTCAATACGTTCTGACGAGATAGTGATTAAATATTTAGCTGTGTGCTCTTCAGTGAGAAAGATGAGCACTGGGCAGTGGGCACCTATATCATCTCATGCATGACTTGCGCACCCATGTACGCCGTACGGACGTGTCTGCCCACCGTTACCGATAAACATGATGAAGCAGCTAACGGACACGAGCACGCCCCAATGTCCATTAAATCTATTGACGTTTGCTGGTCAATATACTGTTGAAATTGCTTCGGTATATAGCATTTTGTGTTATTACTTATTAGCATATAATTTATAATGCAACTGATGAAAATTGCCAAATCATAAACGTCCTATCTACTGAACATGTCACTTCCCTTCATACATAATGTCCAACGTCGAAACGCTGCCCTTGCTAACGCTGTAAACAGCCTGGCAGCAGCGACCACAAAACCAGTAAAGCGCATCACCCCCCCCTCCCCCCCCCTCCCACGGGGCCCGCTTTCGTGACGCCACCGGTCATCTGGTCTACCTCCACCTCGAATTCCTCGTCTGATAGGACACACACGCTGTCTCCATCCCCTCCGACATCGTCCGGGAAGCTGGCCGAGGCGCGGATGTGGTGCGCAAAGCCCGAGTCGCCGGCGTCCAGCGAGCGGCGCTCGACACGCGGCGACACCTGAGGTGACGCGTCCGTCACGCAGATACTCGGCACTTCGGGCACGGCCAGCGGCTCGAACCCGGCCGGCAGCGACGACGTCACGGCGACGTGCGGACGCGCCCGCGGCGCGTGCGTCGGCTCCCAGCAGTGCGTGGTGAGCTGCGGCACGACGCGGCCGTTGGAGACGATCTGCAGCGCGCCGTCGACGTCGGCGTCGTCGGCGTCGGCGGCCGCCATGATGTCGGCGGCGCGGTCCTCCTCGAACATCTCCTGCAGCTGCTCCAGCTCCTGCAGCGTGTCCATCGACGAGTGGCGCCGCTCGCGGCGGCCGGGAGCGCCCAGGAAGGCGGCCGTGTCCGGAGCCGACACGCGCCGGTCGCGGTGGGCCGGCGGCGCTGCCGACGGCGGCGCCGGCGAGCTGACGCGACGCACCGCCGACGGCGACGCGGCGCTGGTGCTGGCGCGGCGTGTGCCGGCGCCGAGACTCAGCACGGGCGTCTCTGCCGTCTCGACGGCCATTTCGGGCACCTTCTTGTGGAAGGAGCCGAGCAGGTTGTGCAGGATGCGGCCCGGGGACTTGGAGCGGCGGCGTTCCTTGGCTGTCCCGGCGTCCAGGCTGGCCCGCCGGCCGCGGCTGTCCATGGCGAGGTCCGGAGGAGACGCGGAGACCTGGGTGGTGGTGGTGGTGAGACGGAGGAGACGCGGAGACCTGAGTGGTGGTGGTGGTGAGACTGCGCACTGGCAGCAGGCGCAGGGGCGGCGAACGGTCCCAACCCGGAGAGAACAGTAACCTAAAGTGGAATTACAACGATGGGGAAACAAGGATGGTGATACCCAGGAACGTCGAAAAATGGTCCAAAGAAATTATAGGAAAGGTTTCTTGTCGTTAATCAATGCATCAGTTTAAATCTATATCAGCTAGCTTCTGAGCTGATATAAAATCAAAGTAGTGAATACCGAACTGGTCATAGATCATCAGATGGCTGAGGGAAATACGTGTTGAAGTTTATAATTAGTAGACTAAAAAAGTAAAAATAAGGTCAAGGAAGCATGTGTTGGGCACGGCCGTGAGCTACAAAAAGTCTAGGAGGAAAATGTGTTTCATATACTCTACAAAATGTCGCAATGACCCTCTCGGGCCTCTTAAACCTGTTCCTTGCAGGGAGCGCTCAAAAATCCTCCGTAAGAGTCAAACCAACCTTCGGAGAGAATCTTTGCCCTTCGGGAGAAATATTATCTTTATGCCTATTAATGAGCTTAAATCAGGCATAAGACATGAAATGTTTTCTGTCATAAATTTGGACGGAATGCTTAAGCAAAAATATACCTATTTTCCATTGTTGCAACTTGCACAAGGCTGCAATTAATTTATTTTGGTACCTACGTAGTGGTGGCGGACTCGTCCAGGTCATTGGCTGTAAGAAAACTGAACTTTGAACGATGATATTGGGCGACTGGGCACGGAAAAAAACGGACTTCATGGTGCCTATCAAATCTGATTGTTCTTTAACATATCAAATTTTACTTTGAACAGGCAGTGTCCCTTTAACGTAATTATAGCCGCCCGCAAGAAATAGGGTTAACCCGCGTCCGACTTGTGCTGCATGATGCCGTTTTGGATCGGTCGGTGACAGCTTTAGTAAAGGGCGTTACGCCAACGACGGGCTTGGTAACAGGATTGGCAGAGGGAGCCACAGAAAATCTTGCTCGACTTTGCAAGGTCGGAGTTGTGGTGCACTAGATCCACCAGAATTGGCTTCTCTTGCCACCTGAAGTTTGTCCCCTGGCGGTGTTGTGACCTTGTTTCTAGAACCAGCAGCATAGCAGCTAAACCCCCGTCCCCGACCTCAAGAATACTATTAACACCTCTAACACCTGTGGCAAACCAGCCCCCATCCCCACTGTGCTGTTTGGGGTTTTAGCTCCCCCATCCCACCCTAATCGCAAATTCCGTTAGCCACAACCATTAGGTAGGATCGGGGGCAGCCCTCCCCCGCCCGCCCCCTACCTCCTACACCCAGCAACTGCCCCCCCTCCCCCAACATTTTGGATTTTAACATTACGCCTTATGGGACGTTGCATTGAAAGATAATCTCGGACGTTCATAAATGGCCTTTTTCCACTCCCCACCCCCATCTTCAAAGTGATGTTCCTACGCCCCTGGGCCACAACGTTGAGTTATTCATAACAATGGGACAGCTTTCCTCTCCGTCAACTTAAGTTCCCAGAGGCCCCAGGCCCCCAGACTCGGTCCTCCGAAGCTCAAGTGACTAGTGAGAGTGACCGAAGCCCCAGGGCAGGCTGGGAATTGGGATCATCGGATTCCAGCATGGGATTCCAGCGTGTCTATCGAATAATTGAGGTTTGCACGAAGCAAACGTGATGGGCGCCACATAACCTCAGTAGTTAAGGCGCCCTAAAGCCCAAATCATCAACAACAACAACAACGAAGCAAACGTGGACCCAATGCTCGCTTCCAGACCCATGTCCCGTCCCATGCTGTAGACTGTAGACTGTAGAGCCATGGGCGTCGAAAGCGGGGGCCGGGGGGACGCATCCACCTGACCCAACCATGGCAAATAGGGCCACATTCCCACTACAATTTGTTGCATTTTAACATTACGCCTAGGGCGTTGCATGGGAATAATTGATTTCAGAATGTCCCCCCCCCCCAATCGACTCGTGGCGACGCCACTGTCAGTAGAGCAGACACGTGACACATTAGGGAAGGTCAGACGTCAGCGGTCAGGGCAGACGGATTGGAAAGGAACCCAGGGAATAGCAAGCAGGGACAACACAACAACCCATAAGTTGAAACCTGGTAAAATAAGTTTGTCACATTTACAAGTAACAGAAAAAATACAGAATGACAGCTGCGGAAACTTCAGCAAAGCAATAATTCCTAGATGTTTTCTAAGGGAAAAATATTAGAGCTTGAGAAAATCTTCACTTTTCAACCATTATATTCAGAATGACTCTCTCTTTGAAAAATGTGGTACCTTCTATGTCCAAGCGATAATTGACATATTGATATGTGGTCAAAAGATGATGGCACCCAAGGACACCCATAGGGTCAATCAAGGCGCTACGCATCGTTGGATCCACCCCTGCGCCTGCTTTGCCGGGAAGTCTTACCGGGTTGTCACACCAGCGTGCACTTCACCCCAGATGACAACCCCACACAACTTGCAAAATCCACAAATTCGTCTGTAGAAAATATCCTGCTTGATCACAAATTTCAGCTGCAACGCAGTTCCTTTGCGTTTTCCGCTCCACTCGCAAGTCGCAACTAAGCACTGCCAGCTGGACGCACAAAAACCACCTCACGGAGAACAGCCGCCCTGGCAGCAGTCGGCTCCGCTTCCAGCCACCAACGCTTGGCACGTGCGAAATCGCTCCAACACGAGGCGCGTAAATCACAAGCACAGCCGCGACGCTGCTCACTCGTCCCTGGACGCGGCGGCACTGAAACGGCGCAGCGGCGGCGCCGCGTGGCGCGTGGTGGCCGAGCGCTGCGGCGGCCTTGGTTTCGTTCGCCGCACCGCCGGCCGACGCCCGCGCGCGGCGGCGCTTGCGGCGCAGTCTATCGCCACGAAACGAGGGCCGCTCCGATTCGCAACGCACCCAGACTCTCACAGGAGCTCGTCACCGTCACCGTCACCGTCACCGTCACCGTCACCCTGTGTTGACGCGCTGCAGCAGTGTCTAGGGCCCTGGCCGCAGCGCTCGGCAAGAGATAGACGACGTCACTCCAGATCCCGCTTCTGAACTGCGTCCCCTGCAGCCCGCCCGCCGCCGCGGCGACGATAACACGATGACGTCATGTGACGTAGTGACCGCCTCCCGTGCGTCGTGCAGGCAGAGTTGAAGCATCTAATTTTGACCCTTAGGGACAAAGCTCGAGCGGCCGGTTTCAGACGACCTTGAAAGCCTGGTTCAGAAGGGGTGCCGGCTGTTTTGTAGCTGGTGCTCCGCATGTTGTGAATAATCGTGTCTTATGGGCTCTGGCCATAGGCGTAGGAACGGGGGGAGGCCATGCCCCCACTTTTCAGGCTGGGGGCAGCAATGTTAACTACCCCACTTTTGAGCGGTTTCTTCTCGTGTCAGCGATATTTTTCAATATGAATGCTTTAAAGTTGCGAAAATTATTATGAAATTACAACCCCGCAATGCCATAACCCAAAAAGCGTAAGAACAGCGAATTGGGGCGGCCAAAGCCCACTTTTTAAGCTGGGGATCCAACAATGTTGACGGCTCTATTTATAAGTGATTTTTAGTTCTTAAGTCACTGATAATGGTTCCATATAAATGCCTTCAAAGTTGGCAGGATAAAAATTAGTTCACAACTTCACAATCATAGGCGTATGAACCTAGTGACTGGGAGGCCATGGTCCCCCACTTTTAGGCTGGGGGCCGATAACGATAACCGGCCCCCTCGCTTTTAAGCAATATATCACTTATCTATCAGTGAATCACTTCCTTTGGTTTTAGATGAATACCTTGAAGTTGGGAGAGTAACTAGGTACTAGTAGTGCCAGTTTAAAAAAATACCTGTCCAATGACCGACCGATGTCCGAGATCATGGTCCAAGAGTCATGGTCCTGGTCCGAGATCATGGTCCAAGAGTCATGGTCCTGGTCCGAGATCCGTCAAAAACTGACCGAAGATCATTGTTTGTCCGAAATTTGTCCAAAAGCAGAAAAATGGTATGGAATGAAGAACATCCAGTACCTATATCATTCCCAACACATACGTTCCCAACATGTATATACATGAATATAGGCAATTGTGTCAAATTACGCTACAGTTAGGATATCCGAAAGCCACAATCACCATATATCCATTTATATTAAAAAAGTATTTAATGGTACAAAGAAACTAAGCGATATTCACGACAAGCGATCCTTGGGCCAGACTTGTGCCTGGATCCCGAAGTTGGATCTGGGATCCCAATGGATCCCTCAGTATAAAATGCGTGAGGATCTTGGATCCCAGTGGATCCCTCAGCATAAAATGCATGAGGATCTGGAATCCTTATGGATCCCTCGGCGTAAAATGCTTCAGGATCTTGGATCTCAGTGGATCTTTAATTAAAAACGAACCTTAGATCTTGAAACACATAATGCAGGGATTGAATCAAAATAAGTGGTCTCTATTTTGTGTCTGTACTATGTAGATAATGTACCTATACCTGCAAATTATCTTCTAAGTTGTACCTATTAGCAAACATAGATATTGTAATTAATTTTATAATATGATAAAATTAGCAAGAAGGTACTCATCAGTGTGCCTGGATCCCGAAGTTGAATTTGGGATCCCAGTGGATCCCTAGGCAAAAATATATTAGAATCTTGAATCTTTGTGGATCCCTCGGCTTATTGTGTACGTGGATCTGGTGTCTCATGTGGATCCCGGGGAACAGGACAGAGATCCAGAGATCCACTGGATCCCGGATCCAGGCACATGTCTGCCTTGGGCATTGTAGGTTCGAAAATGTCCAAGGAAATATGCTTATGTCCGTCCGAAACCGAATCGGTGTTCGGACAAATTCGGATTTCCGAAAATGTTTGCACCGATTGGCACCACTATACTAGGTATGCGCAGTCGGTCTATTATGTAGGTATCTTCCCTTTTGTAGGTTCTAAAACTCATCTTATTTAAATTCTGTGTACATGAAGGACTTTTTTAAGGGAAGATGTGGTTCCTACCCAGGGGCGTAGGAACTCAATTGAAGTTGGGGGGGGGGGCAAAATGCATTTTTAAGTCGATTCTTTCCATGCACCGTCCATAGGCGTAATGTTAAAATCCGAAAATGTTGGGCAGATGTTGCCCCCCCCCTGCCCCCCCGGCTCCTACGCCTATGTACCTACCTAGGTAGGCACCACATGTTCCCTTGTATCAATCCTTCGTGTACACAGAAGTGAAATTAGATGAGTCTTAGAAAATTAAAAAAGGGGAGATGTATAATAGACCGACTGTACCTACATACAGTACGCCGAACACGATAAACAAGTTGACTGGTGGTGACAGACCTACAATGGTGAATGGTTCACGTACCAACGCAAGATAGAGCACTGCACGCATACAAGTCGCCAGCCATCGCCAGGATTTTGCAACACTGACACAGAAAGATAGTGCAGAATCTGCGATCAGGGCGGTAATTTTCCAAACAAGATTGTGGGTGCTCAGCTTGAAGGGCGCCAAGCTGCAATGGCGCCACTTAATGTTATTTATCTCTACAAATTATGCTTTCTAGCCGGATTTGGAAAACCTGACGTTCATTTTCTTATATTTCGTTAAAGGGGCGCCATTCCCATCGCTGGCGGCATTGCAGTTTGCCTAAAAATTGTATCTGCATTTCTAATTAACACTGCACCTGGTGAAGGGTAATTCCCCCCCCTCCAACAACTTTTCGCCGTGGAAACGTGGTGCGAAATTCCCTCCCAAACTCGAAGCCTAGATCCGCCACCGGTGGCACCGGACACAATAAGCTCGTTTTTGATAAAGAAACTGGTCCCACTGGTTGCCAACAGTCGCCGCAGCGGAGAAGAGCGAGTTGAGTCACTGCTGGTACCGCGTTAACCTTAACCTTGACCAAGGTCAGGTCAGCTGTATTTGTTAATAGTTCCTTGAACTTCCTTCAGTTCAGTACCTACATCCAGCCAGAATGTCCTGGCAATTCCTGCGAGCGATAGGTACAGAATACACATTACACTAGTCATGTGCTGCGCGTGACTTTGTATTGCGTGTGACCGCGGATGTTATCGGTATTTTAATTCCTCGAGTTCATGTGACGAACATGGACTAACAGGAACTGACTGATACGGGACTTTGCATGGCTCGATGCACGTGATGAGCTGCGTTAAACTCATACAGACAGTGCGTCAGAGCAGGATTGATAGCATACAGAAGCAAACCCCTAACTTACCAGATGACGCCAGGGAGGAAGGTCGGCCATGCCACAAGTTGACTGGTGCAGTGACCTACAATGGTTCACGTATCAGCGCAGGTAGAGAGCTCTGCACACCTACAGGCCGTCAGCCACCTAAAGCTCTGTACGCCTACAGGCCGTCAGCCACCTGAGGATTTTGCAGCACTGACGCAGAAGGATGGGAGAGAATCTGCGATTGCAGCCAGGGGCGGCGGAAGAGGGGGGCAGGGGGGGCAGCTGCCCCCC